>JAAAKG020183323.1:0-25661 GCA_010014905.2 Druon quercuslanigerum
ATAGAGCACTGTCTCAATAATACTTACTTCTCTTTTAACAACCAATTCTATGAACAAACCTCAGGAGCAGCAATGGGGTCTCCAATCTCCAATTAACGCGTTCGGGTTTTCCGGGATAATCAGTTGAAACTCTCCTTCCACTGTTATATTCAGATGTTGTGCTTTTTGATATAAATTAAACTTGTCCCGCTTTTTCGCATCTTTTTTTAACCGTTTCCAGTACAGGGTTTTTCAATTTTCTTAACAGTTTTTTGTGTGTCTGCATGCCCTATGTCTTCATGAATTAAGTAAATGATCACATTTGTAGCCCGTTTTGGAATCAACGCACGCTCTCTAGATAGAATTTTAGTTTTGTGGAAAATTATTTTATTTCTGAAGCAATAATTTTCAACTACTTTACCCTACGTATCTTCTCTATGTTTTTGAATGCTTGCCAAGTTTTTCAGTAATCTGAATAATGGATTAGAATTTATATTTATTTTATTCATTACTTTTTTCTCAGCTTCTGCTTTATTATCTAATCTAGCTATTGCAAACATGTTTTCATCTGTTTCATCATTTTCCCCCGTGACTATTCTACTCAAATTGTCCGCGGATACATTATGCACTCCTTTGCAGTGAATAATTTCAAATGAGAACATTTGCAATAATGTAGACCGTCTCATTAATCTATAATTATAAAACTGAGTTTTTTTAAGTGTTATGTGGTCTGTATAAATTTTGAACTTTGTCCCAAGAATATATTTTTTTAGTTTGACTAGACCATAAACAATTGCCAATAATCCTAATTCGGTTATAGTATAGTTTATTTCGTGCGCCGTAAGACATCTACTAACACAATTATTCTTTTGCATCCGTCATCATTGATCTGAAATAATATCGCCCTTATGCCTTTTTAGACGAATCTGTTTCAAGACAAAA
Organism: Druon quercuslanigerum; assembly: GCA_010014905.2. Lineage (NCBI taxonomy): Eukaryota > Metazoa > Arthropoda > Insecta > Hymenoptera > Cynipidae > Druon > Druon quercuslanigerum. Next base: position 922 of record JAAAKG020183323.1, read on the forward strand.
TGTTCTATCCTGCATATAATGAGATAGTTTAACAGATTCTAAAAAATTACACTTCAATTGCTTAAGAACAATTTCATGATAATGTTTCCAGGTAAATTTGTTTTTTAAAGTCAATAGCTCACGAAACGGTTTGACTTAATTGTGTGTTTTTGTCACGAATCTGCTATAATACCCACACATCCCAAACATTTTTTGCAATGGCTTTCGATTTTTTGGAGACGGTATTTCTTTAATCGATTTAATTTTGTCTAGGTGAGACTTTATGCACTATGTGGGCAGAATAAAACCTAGAAATTTTATTTCATCCTGGCACCAACTCGACTTATTTAATTTAACCTTTAATCCCGCATCTTCTAGCCTTGTGAAAATTTCATCTAAGTTTTGAAGATGCTCTTTAAATGACTCTGACGTAATCAGAATGTCGTCGACATAAACAGTCAAAAACTCATCAAAGTTATTTCAAGGGCGGAATTTAGGGCTTGTACAAAACCATTATTAACAGTTTTTATGCAAAAAGGTATGCCAAAAAATTGATAAGCTCAACCCTCAAAAACGAATGCAGTAAATTTCCACGATTCCTTTTTTAAAGGAATCTGGAAAAAACTCACTTTAAATCCGTCCTGCTAAACACAGCTCAGATTCTATTATATAATTTTGAAAATCGTGCATACCAACATATGCTTATATATCCCCGTCATTTTTTCCTAATATTCCTAGAGGAATACAAAATTCGCTTATCGCCAGTTCTATTATCCCTATTTTCTCTAGTTTCATGAGTTGTAACCTAACTTTCTGTATTTTTTCAATTGGCACTAGGTAGTTTCTTCTTATTACCGACTTTATTTTTTAATCGAATCTCGTGTTCGTAACCTTTTATACACCCCGGCTCGTCTGAAAAAATCCTTTTATGTTTTACTATTACTTGAAGTAATTTCTTATGCTTGTCATTCGGCAGCTTTTTTATTTTATTGGTTGATTCTAGAATTTGTTCGTCATTTTACGTTGAGCATATTTTATTTTTTTTTATCCCCCACACCGATAGTGACAACTGGTTTTATTTGATGAGAATTAAGATATACGTCATTATTTGTGTTGTCTGGTATTTTGGACTTTAAAATTCTATTTTCCTTCTGTGATTTTATTTCATAATCTTGTTCTTGCTTCATTTCCAAAACTTTGTTTACATTTATGTTCCCGGGTTGATCCTCGTTATTGGATTTACTTTTGTTTGCGTAATTTGCGTCCTTCTCTTGTTGCGAATCACATCACGTGTTCCGTAATTTATTCTCTGCTATTTCTATTACTTCGATTTAAACTTTTTTCGTGATATCATTTTTGCAAAAGATTGATTTTCCGATTGGTTTTTATTTATAGAATTTTATTCCTCGTACAAGTTTTTATTTTTTAATTCACGTCTTTCATCATTTATTGTTTCTTGAATTCCCCCGAAATTTTATTATTTATTATAACTGTCTTATTATAATATTTTATATCCACTTTATTGTTTGCCCACCAGTTTGGACCTAAAATTATATCGAAATTCAGTTTCGGAACCACTAATAAAATAGATTCTTCATCCTGTTTTCCAATCTTAAAGTTAAACAAAATTTTTTTTAATCGTATACGCTTTCCCACCGAACGCGCTGTATAATAATGCATTAGAAACTGGTAAAATTAACATTTTCGTTTGCTCTAATTTTCTAACTAAATCCTCAGAGACACAATCTACTTTCGATCCTGTGGCAATAACTGATTCTATAATCTCATTTTTTCACTTAGCTTTTATCAAAGGACATCTATATTTTATTAATTGATATTCTTTGTCTATTGTCCCATCTATTTCTCGATTTAGATCAAAAGCTAGGTCTTCTATAATATTACCGATCCACCGACATGTAATCGGACTACTATGACATTCTTAATTTAATTTAAAGCATGCCTATCGAATATCTCTTAAATTTCAGAATTTACTTCGTCACCGCTGTTATTCTCATTATCTTTTAAATCACTATTTATCGCAGCTACCTTATGCCTTTGTTCATTGAATGTATTCTGTTTATTACCCTGAACGGTATATGTTTGTCAACTCTGATCATCATATACTTTTCCATTACGCGTGTCGCGATAATCCCGTTCCGTCTCTCTCTCTCTCTCTCTCTCTCTCTGTTATTTTCTTTAGTTCTGTCTTGCACCCATTTACCTATCTCGATAATTACTCTCTCTCTCTCTTTCATTCCTATACCTCCAATCATAATTTCTATCATGTTTATCTATTATTGTCATATCCATCACTACCTTCTTTTTGCCGTGTTATCCAATTGAAATCATGACCTCTTTTCATTTGAAATTCTTCGCTGCCTTTTTGATCATATGTTTCGCAATTTCTTTCAGTTTCGTAACTCGTCCTATCTTTATCTACTCTTTCATTGTACCTGTCCTCATTTTCATATATTTTTTCTATATCAAATTCCTCATATCGTCTATTTCTGTCCCTGTTCCACCCTGAATCACGGTTTCTAATTTGATTTTTTCTTTTTCTCTATTTGTTCGATCTAGCCAAGAAGTGTTTTTATTAACTGATTAGTTTTCTCAAAATCGACCGAAGCTATAACACCTTTTATTCTATTTGGAAGTTGTCTCACTATTACATAATTACGCCCGTATTCTGTCAACGGTGGGTTTAAATAATAAGCTTGCCAAACGTGCTGGTAGAAAAACTAAACAAACGTACCACCTTTTCTTTTAAATTTTCGATTTCCCCAATCATTACTCATTTCTGTCCTATACTGAATTGAAAAAATTCCTAAAGAAAATCAGCTTTAAAATCATCAAACCCGTTTCTTTTTACTAAAATTGCAAAATACCAAGATCTAGCCCTACCTTTAAGTGCACTTTTTGTTATGACTAATTCATGATCGCGTGGTATTTTTAACATTTAATTTATTATTTGTATAGTATCACTTTGCCCATCACCTAAAGTTAGATTCAATGATTTATTGTTATTATTTTCCTGGAATTTAACATTCGCTAGTACATGCTGTATATTCACGTGATTATTTACATGATTTTGCCCTTGGCGATTATGTCCGTTGTTCGTATCAATTTCAATTAAACTTTCCCTTTATCATTATCTTTGTATTTTAGCCCTTGTGAATCATATCGTTTGTTTTTTCCCGTAAATTATTAGGCGAATTTCTCGCGAATTATTTTCATTTTGTTCGGACGCTATTTGAGATGTTTTGTTAGCTTTCGATTGTGGGGAGCGATGGAAAGACATTATCAAGTAAAGATCAAATTCTCAGTAAATAAAATTAATTTAAAATTAACGACAGGTAAAAATTTGTATGTTCAAAGAAAATTTAATACTCCATGGACTGGTTAATAATAATAACAATATCTCTAAATGTCCCACATACATTTCAATAATTAAAATCCGATCGCATTTAGCATAAAACAAAAATCCCGCGTGAATTCTAATTTCCTAACCTCGTTCATCAACCTTTCGAAAAATTCCACCGACAACATCCAGTTTTAATCAAATGTAGGTTTCGAACTTTTCTCGGCTAAAGATACCCGTAGAATTCTTGTTGACGTCGCCAATCCTTATTCCGAACGTCTTCTGCAACAGTCTATTCCTTCCTTCGTAAATCCAGGATATAAATTTAGTAATAATGATATTCACATATGTCCCCGTGGATATACCTTTTCGTGGCCGTCTACGTGGCCCACTTTCATAAAATAAACCGACTTTAATTGGAAATTCAAATTATTTTTAGGAACTAAAACCCATAGCCATCGGTCACACCAGGATCCCCAATCAATCTAAATTTTGCTTCCTAATTCGCAAAGATAGTCGCAAAATTTCTTGATGCAGGGGCGAACTAATAAGTTTGTTAATTTGGTGCCCCCTTATGTGTAATCATTACAAAGCCAAACTTTTCATTTTTAATCGAAATTTTTTTAATAATTAATAGTTTTTGTAAATTTACAAAGCAATATAGAAAAGAGTCATCGGACAGACATTCTTAGTTGACTTTGAATACAAATTGTCACGTAGAAAAAGGCCAAACTCTTAATTTTTGATCGAAAATGGTTGAATAATTAATACTTTTTGTAAACCTACCAAGCAACATGGAAAAGACTTATCAGGTAGATAATCTTAGTTGACTCCGTAAACAAGTTGACTCGTAGAAAGAAAGCCCAACTCTAAATTTTTTTTTGAAACTTTTTAAATAATTAATAGTTCTCGTAAATTTACAAAGCAACGTAGATAAAAAATAGAAGATATTCTTAATTAATTCTGTGATTGTTCGATTTTCGACTTCAAAACAGCATCGTAGTCACACTGCAGTACTGTATGTCGTAACACGTCACTTACTAACCCTGAACATACATGTCAGTGTAGGTGACATAACCAATTTACCTAATATAATAAAAACACTAGAAAGATGTACAAAGATAATAAAAACATTAGAAAGATTTACATGACAATTTTGTACAAATAATAATTTTGTTGCAAACAAAAATTTCAGTAATAAATACCAATTCAAATTTTTTTCTGCAAACTACAAAAAAATCTCATAAATAGTAGACAATTATCTTTAATACGTGAAAATACACTTTCAAGACACTTCTCGTTTTTGTTAGTAAATATTTGTAAAATGAGTCAGTGCATCCACTGGTGTTTCATATTTATTATTTTGATATTGTTATTTAAAACACTTTGTTCCTACTTTCATATAAAAATATCAATACTAGAAACTTATTGAGGTATGAAGATTTGTAATAAAGTGTACAATCGTCCAAACGAGTGACAATACAAATATTATAAATAAAGTTTGTATTAAAATAATTAATAAATAATCATTAAATAGTAAAAGTGTATTAAATGTTAATCAAAAATGAAATAAATTAGCATTTTGATAAGTAAAAAATGAACAAGAAAACAATGTGCGGATAGCGAGAATCAAACGCGCAACCGTGCGGCTATCGGCCAAGTACTTTATCAGGGAGATACCGACCCTTCGAATTACTTTAACACCGGCACAATGATCATCTGTTCGCAATTCTTAAAATTCATTTTTCTCGAAAATGGGTAAAAATTGCGTCTTCTTGATTTTTCTCAGAACTTGTTACTTTACTTTGAACGCAAATTGACTTGTAGGAAAAAGGCGAATCTCTTAATTTTTCAATTGAAATAGTTTAAATAATTAATATTCTTGTAAATTTGCAAAGTAACATAGAACAGAGGCATAGCGTAGACATTCTTAGTTGACTTCATAAACGAATTGACTCGTAGAAAAAAGGTCAATCTCTTTATTTCGTTATCAAAACTATTTAAATAATTAATAGTTTTTTGTAAATTTACAAAGCAACATAGAAAAGACTCATCGCGTAGACATTCTTAATTGAATTCGAAAACCAATTGACTCGAAGAAAGAAAACCAAACTCGTAATTTTTAATCGTCAAACTAAAAACTTATTTAAGTGCTCTCTTATTTGAATGGAGAATTTGGTAAAACGCATGTGCTCTTTTGGATTTTTCTAGAAAAAAATTAATTATTTAAACAATTTCTATTTAAAAATATACTTGCGGATTTTTTTTGGAATGAAATACCAGCTACGAAATACGCAAAGTCTCTTACGGAGTGTTTCGCTGTAAAGTTATCGAGCGTTTGGCCTTCGATACAAGCAGAGAAATCCGAAAACGCCATTCATGGCGTGCCCAATTTAACCGATGTCGCTTGCGTTTTTTTCGCATGGACATCTTTGCTCGACTCGACACATTTACAACTTAACACTTTACGTACAGCTCATGGTGGCACATGTGGAGTTCTGGTTTTGGACCAAGCAGTGTGCTCGGCCACTTTTGCCAGACTAAATATTCGCAAAGTACTTATATTCTCCTCTTGTATTTCGTGACGTATTCACCTTTTCTCACAAATTACAGGCACCGCAAAGTACTTTCCATACATTCTTATATTGCATTTAGTCAAGTTGCTCCATATTTGAAATTTTAAACATTCATTTTTCATTATATTTAATTAACAATTATAATCTTAATCATGATAGTCACGCGCAGCTTACTTTCACGATTCCACTGATATAAAAAACCCATTTTTCGAACACAAATGTCGCTTTATTATGTTTTTCCGTTGGAGAGCAGTGTAAAAAAGGCCAAATTCTGTATTTATTAAACGAATGTTTGAATAATTAATCTTCTTGTAAATTTTAAAAGCATCAGAAAAAAAATCATCGACAAGATATTTGTACTTAATTATGTAAAAAAATGAGCGTTTTTTAATATACCAAACTCTTAATTTTTTAGTTTAGTTTTAGGATTCCTTGCTTCTTTTAAGCTGTCGCAACAACATGAAAATCTTTCTCGAAATGCCCACTACCAGTCCATTCCAGGAGAGAGTGCGGTTAAGCATAAGGTCCAAATCCCTTACAACTGCAACAAATTCAATTTCAAGGCCATCAATTTTGAGTGAAGGGAAGTTCCTTAAAGTTTCTAAAGACGGGGTGTAAGTCGGCCCGATAATAATTGCTTCAGGCTTCGTCGGATTCAGTGCCAGCACATCGTTCTGAGCCATTTGTTCCACTAAGACGATGTCCTCCTGCACCAATTCCAGCATACTTTTCGGGGAGGCGATTGGGGCCGAAAGATACAGTTTAAAATCATCCGCGTACTTATGGTATTTGCATTGATTAAGTCCTGCACCTAATTCCGATGTGTATAGATTAAAAAGAAGTGGTGTTAAAATAGAGCCCTGTGGGACTCCACTCCTAGTATAGCCCATTCAGATCGTTTCCCTTTGCTATTGACTGCTTGTATAGATCGATTTGTTAAGTATGATTCAAACCACGTAACTACAGCATTGGGTAGATTAAACGTTCTAAGTTTGCGTGAAAGAAGTTCGTGAATAGCTGAATCATAGGCTTTGGAAAAATCTAACAAAACCACTATCGTTATCTGCTTCCTATCAATAGCGATTTTAAAGTCAGTTGTCACCTTTACAGAAGCCGTTACTGTGCTGTGTTTTGCCCGAAAGCCCGATTGCAAAGGATCAGTCAACTTATTAGCAACTACATACTTTTAAGCTGCATATGGACTATTTTTTCTAAAGGTTTTGTTACTGCACATAAAATTGAGATCGGCCTACAATCTTCCGGGGAGACGGGATTAGTAATCTTAGGAATTGGACGAATAATCGCTTTTTTCTAAACATCTGGAAAAATCCCAACTTGCAGGGAAGAATTATAAATATGAAGAAGAATTGAAAAAAGTACAGAAAGGGCAAGTCGAATCATTTTTATTGAATCCCATCAGATCCAAGAACATTCGACTTGATTTCCATAAACTTCTCCAGAAAGACCTCCGTGGTTATGTTTGCGAAAAAGAAATAATTATCGTTGAAAGTTGAGTTAATAGGATTAATAGAAAATGGTAATAGGTGGTCATTGGGTGGTAAAGATCGAAAGACTTTGTTGTTCATTCGGAGAAAAATAATTAACAGCCGATTCGTGCTTAGACGGGATAAGAAATAATCTTCTCGAAAGGTGTTAAATATTTTCGTTCTTATTTCTGTTGTAATGGCATTAAACTTGTATTTATTGGACGAATCTCTAATTTTTGTTTACACTACGTTTCTTCTTTGGAGAAATTCAGTTGAATTTCTGGGTTTTTTGTTCTCTTGACTAGTCGGCGCGTATTATTCCGTTCCTTCGTGAGGTTTTTAATTTCAGTGGCAATCCAAGGTGCAGATTTGTTATATTTATAAAAGGAATATGCAGGGGCGCAAATTTATTAAACGCTTAAATTAAATAGGAGCAAAAGAGATTAATTTTGCCATTAATATCCATCATGTGAAGGAGCTTTTCCCAATCGTAGGTAACTAGGTGCTCGTGAAACGCTACTTCATTTACCTTAGAAAGATTTCGTGTTCATTTTTGAGACTTACTCTATGACTGGTCATAAGTGTACTTGTAATCAATATTAATAAGATCGTCATTTGAGAGAAAAGTTATGGGGTGTTGAGCGTAGGCGTCTAGCTTTTCTAGGATATCAACTATCATAATGTTAATGCGAGTACTTGATCGGTTTAGGTGATGAGTGGTGTTATGCGGAACGAAGTATAAATCTGAAGCTTGCACTATAGATTTTGAGTATTTAGTGTTGTTATTGGTATCATTTAAATTAGTGTTACAATCCCCTGTAATAATAATGTTACTATATAGTTCGGTACAGAAGCAAGGATTTCGGATTCAAGCTCGGTTCCGTAAGAGGCATTCGGAGGCTTGTAAATCACACCTACTAACACGTTATCTTTGTAATTATCACCCGAGGCTTCAATGAACCGAAACTTGGCAGTAGGATATTTGCCACACGCGCTGACTCCCACCACGACTCACCTAAGACTGTCATGCACATATAAGCCCACTCCGCTCCCTCTCTGCTCATGTCTGTCCCTAGGAAATAGCACATAATTGTCAAGGGCAACCAGGCTGGAGGGGTTATCAGGTGTTAACCACGTCTCAGAAACAGCAATAATGTGGTAATTGCGAGCATTGAAAAAGATTTTAAATTCGTGATGGTGTGCCAAGAGTGATTGAACATTTACATGGAATATTCCTAAAGTCACCATGATAGACGAAATATAAGTCTAGATAAGGCAAACCTGTTTAGATATTTAAAGCCTGCAGAATTCACACGAGAATCAAAGAAGTTAATTAAGAAAAATTTATCAGGCAGAAAATAAATCAAGAAACTTCTCAGTGTAGACTTAGCCATTACAGAAGAATTAAAGAAAAACGTACTATGTAGTAAAGAAGTATACATGAGTGGTATATAATTGGATTTGCACAAAGTCCGAAGCTTAAGATTCTAAGATGATAACATTCAATTTTTAGGTATTCTATATATGCTAGATCTATTATTATGCAACTTGAGTTATAACTATAAGCAATATTACGTATAGATCTGCATGCTGTCTGTAAATCTACTTCACTAAATAAACTTAAAATAAATAAAAATCATAACTATACATAAAAAGAATGATAAATACAAAGTGACGAACCAGCTGCGATGTTCTTTTCTGCTGGTATCCTGTTATGTTCATCTTACCGAAAAACATCAATTTCATTGACATGAGCCAAAAAAACTCTCGGTGCCCCATCTTCTTTACGACAGAAAACCCTTCCCCCTGTAGTATAGAGGTATCTGATCCTTTTCTCCCGTCTAAGTTTAAGGGCTGCACTATAGATGAGTCAATTCGCTTTAGTGAAAGATTTTCTGATGAAACGTGCCTGAGCACTACTCCATCCCAATAATTTAGTAGAGTCGCCTCTTTACATTTCTCAATTATGCTAGCGCATGTTTATTCCTGTAAGATAATCCGATGCTTTAACCGGTAAGCCTTGGATCTCTAGAGTTGCATTAAGTGAGTCTTATTCCAGGATCTGGCGTTTTTGGGTCAAGGACAGTACTTGAGTCTTTAACAGCTGATTCTCCCTTTCCATGGATTTTACAGTGCCTTGAAGGGAGATAATATCAGTTACTTTTGAAGATGTAGTTTCCTCCAACACAGTGATGCGCGAAGCGTTTTGTTTAATCTCCTCTTTTACTCCCTTGATTGATCCATCGAAATATTGAATAAATGCCATTTTCTTGGATTCGAAAGCATCAAGCTTTTCAGATATTTTATTAAATGCGAAACCTTGTCCTTTTGCTAACGCCATGAGTATCGCAGTTTAAAAACCAGGGTCCAAAGTAGCTGTAGACGGACCTGGGTTTGTTTCTTAACAGGTGGTTCTGATGAGTTTCTACGCCGAGAGCAGACATTTCTATTTGTCAAGGTGCACTTAGAACAATTCCAAGATTTTGCATGTTTCTAGTTTCTTCGACATCCTTGACTGGCAAGTTTAGACAATTTAAATGACACAAAAGTCTTACACCTGCCACAAGCAATTGAGTCCGTCCCTTTCGTTATCGATTCACGGCAGACGACACAGGCCACCATCTTTGTCATCACATGTGTTCACTCACAAAACTTTCAAAAAAGCATTATTTCTGACTTGAAAAGCAGACGCTGATCACTCCCAAGACAAACAAGACAACAAAAACAGTTCAACACGCCTAAACAGCTTTTTAAGAATGGCACGCAATGCAATTAACCATCGATAAATACGGAGCGACGCAAAGCACGTCAAACGTCAGCGACCAGGCGCGCTAAGGATATGTATGCACATGTACGTCCATGCGTGTGTGTGTATTGAGACCATCAACAAATTATTGCTAGGGCTCAAAATTTAGCTTAAAATCACTACTTTTGTTTGCTGCATGGCCTTTTATGAAGAAACAACATGATGGATCCAAAATAGTAGCTGCATGAGGGGAATCCAAGACAAAAAGTTACATACCTAAACTTAATGTAATAAAAGCAGTCTAAAAAATTCTATACTACCCAAATTATACAAATATGTCCGCTGAATCGAGTTAATTCAAGAAAAATCACTTTCTTTGCTGAAATTCATAGGTTAAAAGAAGTGTGCAAAAAAATTATTCAGTGCAACCTGTAGCGCAGGATCTCTACTTCATTTAACAGTTTTTCATTTTACAAAACAATGTAATTTCGTGCCCAATATAGCGAATAAAGAAGGGAAATCGAAGACAAAAGATTTAAATTATATTCATCGCAAATTGTAGATTGGGATCACTACTTTAATACACCATTAAGCCATTAAGTGGTGTTCCTATGTCTGTTCTAACTAGGGTATCATTCACACATTCTAACCGTTATTTCCTCGGTCAGCCTCTGTGCACGCTGCCATTTACTTTACCTTGATGCACTTGTTTCGTTAGCCGTTCATCGTTCATTCTCTGAACATGCCCGAAACATTTTAACCGATTTCTTTCTCATGTGTCAACTAGTGTCTCTTGTGGACCACATTCTTTGAGAATAATCTCGTTACTCACTTAGAGTTTTCCCGCATATTATGCGCAGGCATCTCATGTCAATCGCGTTAATTTTGCTCTAATTTTTTTCTTGATAGGTGCATGTCTCGCTACCGTATAGTACAGTCTGTACAAATGTAGAATTATGTATTCTAATTTTAGCTTTATTTGATATATTTTTACTTCTGATAAGGGGCCCTGCTCTATCAATGACCTCCTTACCTTTGTTTATGCGTCTATCTAACTCCTCATTTATCTTTTCGTCCCTAGTGAATAAGCTACCAAGGTATACGATTTTATCAACCTTTTCAAATCTCTCATTATTTAATACAATGTTGCATATTGTTTTCTCACTCTTCCCTTCGAATACCACAGTTTTCGTTTTATTTGCGTTAATGCTAAGGCTCATTCTCTTCATGTTTGCATGCAGTTTATTCAACATTCTTTGCAAGTCTTTGATTGATTCTTCCAAAACAACATTATCATCTGCGAACGCTAACTCACATACCCTTACTGTTTCGAGATCCATACCTTCTTCGTCGAAAAGGGCCCTTCTTAAGCACTTGTTCGTGAATAATATAAATAGCCATGAAGACCAAATGCATCCTTGTCTAACACCTTGCATAATATGGAAATAGTCACTCAATTTCCCATTTACCCGTGCATTCGCTTTGCTACCCGTATAAATTGTTTTTATAGCTTGTATGAGCCATCCATTGACTCCGTTCTATTTCAGGACTTCCCAAAGTTCATTTCTATCTACCTTGTCAAAAGCTTTTTCTAGGTCAAAAAATGCACAGAAAATTTTTTTTCCCTACATTCCTGGAATAAATGCACTTTGCACTTCCCAAATGTTTTCTTCTGTTATTTTTATTAGCCTACGAATAAGTATTTTTCAATATATTTTAATTACTTTACTTAATAACCTGATTCCTCTGTAATTCTTGCAGTCGCTTTTATCTCCCTTTCTTCTGTACATATATTGGTACGATGATCTCTTTTTCCAATCATCTGGGATTTTTTCCATCTCGATACATAAATTTATCAATTCGTAGAGTCTAGGTGGTATGTACTCGTCACCGCGTTTAAGCATTTCAACTTTAATCCTATCTACCACGGCAGCCTTACTGTTTTTCTAGTTCTTAATTATATCCCTAACCTCAGTGACACAAAGTTTCGAAATTGAGTTTTCTAACGCATCGTGTTCTACATCGCATTTGTGGTGTCATATGGGTTCATCGCATTTACTGTTTCTCATGTTGACGAATTCTGTACTTTTATTTCCCTTCATTTTATATGAAGCTGTTTCTTGCTTCCTTCAGAGTAGTTTTATATTTTCTTCTCTTCGTTTGTTCTAATTTTATCTTGATTTCCTTTAATAAAAATCTATCAATTTTGATTCGCGTTTCTTTCGTTTTCTTGGTTCTCTTTTTTCTCCATCCCTGACCTAAGATTATTTTGGAGACGAGAAGGTAATGATCAGTATTGCATTCAGAACCTCTCATGTCCCTTATATCTTTGAATAGCTCTCTTATTATTTTATTTCAGTATTTTTGTTTTTTCAAAAGAACTACAGTACGAGACCAAAATTTTTGAGACTATTTTGCAGGATTGGAAAAATCTATGTACGGCTATTCGTAGCACTCGGAATTTCAAACAATTTATCCTCACGACAAACAGCGGGCAGAGTTATATGTATATAATGTTTACGTTGACCGGGAAAAACTTGCAAATTTCAAATTGCCTGATCACTAAACACTCTGATTTGGTAAAAAGGAATGTGGTAAAATAAATTAGAGACCCCAGGCTACAATTCAGACTAAATAATATTTATTTAAACTGCTTTTCATTTTTGTAAATGGAAAATTATTAAACTAAAGTAGAGATCATAAACTACAATTTACAGTTGATAATGTTTCCTTTTGCACTGCTTTTAGCCTGTACAATTTTGGTGGTCTTAATTTTTAAGCAGAGGGGTGATCGATTTGATGATTGGTCACAGGACACGATGAAATCACAATAAAAGGCCGGTGAAACTCTCGCGTGTCTTGAGAACACAAAGCGATCCAAGGATCATAGCTTTCTGCACCCATCTTGCAAGTGCTTTGGCATATTTTTGGCACGCTGGTATGGCTTTAAGATTAAGATCCAGTGGTAGCTTCACACCTTTGAGAGCACCGATCACAAAGACAATTACTTTTACGGAATATTTTGGGTACAGTTTTTGCAGCTCGCTTTTGAGGTCTTGATACCTCTTCTCCTTATCCTTTTCCTTAACAGTGATGTTTTAGTCAGCCGCAGCCGAGAATTCGATCACGAATATAGTCTAATAACACTTATGTCTACAAGTTTGGGTCATCGGGAACGCCAATAATCTTTCCTTTCTTCAGATGAATTTTTGTACATATATCCAATCTAAAGTCCATAACAATCTCTCCTGTGTACTGCTTGACGATATTTAAAGCACTCTGAAGGTTGCTTTTACGAGAAGCATAGATCTTAATGTCATCCATATAGAATACATGAGTGACCGTATGATATTTTCTAGATGAGATAGTACATGTAGTTTTCCAAACGGGCAACAATCTCTCTATGGATTTCACTATATGTGGATGAAACTTGAAGCTTTCCAACAGACAGATGTTTGAATCGAAAGTTTTTCGGTAGTCAACCCAGGCCATTGACAGGACACGTGGACGGGCTGCTGCGTCTTTGCAGACGCTCCTGTCAACTAGCAGGTCCTCTTGGTCTCTTGCTACACCTTTTTTGGAGCCACGTGGTTCGTACATCTCTCTCCACTCAGCCTCAATTCTTCGAACAGTAATGTTGCGTAGGACGGCTCTAAAAATCTTATACAGTGTGTTCCAACAAATTAATGGCCTGTACTTTTCTGGGTTAGACAAGCTGACTTTCTTCGGTAGGAGTATAGTGCCTCCGCACACCAGCCACAGTCCAGTGGTCAGACTCCTCCGAGATATCTTCACAACGGGAGGCATCCATTTCAGTCAGATCATGGGGCTTAGAAGGAACCTGTATGTTAATGTTCCTCTTTGCCTTGAAATTATTATCATCTCTCAGAAGGTGCCTGCTTTCCCCGGTTGGTCTTAATATTGCTTCCTTATCTTCATCTTTAGCCTGGTCTTTTCCTTATCTCTTATCCAATTTGCAAGAGGAAGACACGTTGATCTCGCAATGACTGATGATGGTAGCAGTCTAGTAAGTCATCCTTTGAGTTGACTCGTTCGCTCAATGTGGGTGATTCGCCGGTTCTTCGTTCTGTTTTTCTCTAAATTATTTTTAGCACCCTGAACTCTAGGGTGACAGGCATTGTTTTTTTACCCATTGTCGGGTGTTCTGCGCGTTCGATCGTTTTAAGCCGCATTTACAACTTTTTGGTGGTTTGATGGTGTTATTGTGGTTCCCACAACCAGCTAGGAAAAGGGTTCGTCCGTTCTTGTAGAGCCCTGCATGCAAGGATAAGGCTGCTTGCTCTGAGAGGTCGCCCACTATCCCAATTTGTAGTTCTTACTAAGAAAATACTCTCCTAATTGTTTCAGTTTATAAAAAAATATTTAGAGGTTGCAAGTATCAAAATTACGTAAAAAGTGAGATTTTTATTTTAACCTTTTTTTCAAATATACATCTTAGATTTATAGAAATATCTCATGTATAAAAATGGTTGTTAATACAAAAGAAAAATCTCTTATTGGTTGTCGAATTGGAAAAAATTCATCTCGCGCCGGTAAAAGTCATGACCTTAAGAACAGGAAATTTTGCAAGGTCATTCACGGTGAACTTCTCATTCGTTGTTGATATTCTGTCAATGAAGACAAGACATAAGCAGGAAATTAATATTAAGCAAAGGTAGTGAAGATATTGTCGAAATCCAACCAATAAAGACACGACATGAGCAAGCTTAATCAACATCCAGCCAATAAAGGTAAAATATGAGAAGTTTGTTGCCAATACATATTGCGATAATTAATTTGGATTAGTTCGTTTGTGTTGGTTTGTTCAGAATGCTTTATTAGGGCTAGTTCGTTTGGGTTAGTTCACTTAGTTTGGTTCATGTAGGTTCGTTCGCTTTGATTTCTTTCAACGTTAAACCTTTCGAATAAAAATGTTTAATTACAGTTCGAAACTCACTTTTCTCCATTGATATGAAAAAAAGTTGTTCACTTCAATCGACATCGCCATCTCTTGGATTTTCTAAGGACTTATTGAACGACCCACGTATCTCTATATGGCTCACGATATGACGAAAGGTCTCGTTTTGACTATTTTTTGAATAGTATTCAGTAAACAAAAAATATTTCATTTATTGTAATAATTTTTAGTTTGTTAATTATTTTTTAAATACAAAAAATTAGTGATGATTATTTACCAAACAGAAAACTATAGCGGTTAATATCATGTAATTTTTTATTTACTGTATGCTAATTTTATTTGTCATTCTATTGTTCAATGTGTCCTACAAACAATCCACATAGCATTCAAAAATATTATAATACAATAATTTTTAATTATTAATAGTAAATAAAAAAATTATATTTTCTAACATTTGAAAAAGCGGGCGAATGGAAAAATAACTGACGGGTCGGATGTATCGTATGCGCAAAGAAGGCGCACTGGACTACCATTGGGAGCACTGGTCGATGCACGTAGAATATTGTTCGCCCTGCACAGAAATGATGTTTTGTCTTCAATATGTACGGGAATTTTTTATATTTTTTTTTGTGAAATATGAATTGTAAAATAGCACGGGATTCTACTATATAGATATTTAAAGGTAAGTACATTTTTTTTATAAAAATCTGATACTCTTTAGATATTACAGCTAGATACTCAAAAAATTGACAACTAACCTATAATTTATTATTCACTTTGTGGATTTTTATAAAATCTTTGTTATATTTCTACCTTCTCAGAGGAAATCCATTTGTTGTAAAATATTATTATAATATTGCAATTATGACACTTTCGTGGGTGTGATTTGAGAATTAGACACATAAGGGTGTTAGACTGAAGCTTCCAAATTATATTTGTTGATTATGTTTACATAATTTACACAGAAGTCCGATTTCAAAATACCAAAATACCATGTCAAATTTTGAAAAATTTAACGAAAAACTTTTAAAAAATGAATTCCATTCCTCTCTTTACCCCTTTTTGAAAGAATTTCTCTTTTTCTCGTTTTTTTTTTTTTGTTTAAATGCGAACTGAATTAATAGTGCTCAATGAGAAAGTAGAACTAGCTTTCGTTGAAGATTAATATAACTTCAATTTTTTGTTAAAAATTTCTCTTTTATAGTCGAAAATTTATGTATTTTATTGAAAGTTCTACTTTCTTGGTAGAACATTAATCTTTATGATTTATCTTATCTTTTTGGTTTTTTTGTATTTTAAATAGATTTTTTAACTGAGAATTTAATTATTATATTTTTGGTTGACAATTCATATTTTTTGTTAAAAATTCAACTATTTTGTAAAAAGTACATGTATTTTATTACAAATTAATTTTGTGTGATAAAAAATCAATATGTATTGTTAAAAATTGATCTTTTTGGTTGATAATTCATTTCTTTGTTTAAAAAATGTTCTACGTAGTTGATAAATCGCTTTTTCATTTACAATTAATCTTCACTATTTTTTCCGTCGTTTTTGGTCAAAAATTAAACTACTTAGTTAAAAATGCATTTTTTTCATTGAAGATTTATCTTTTTTTGAAAATTTATCTATTTAACTGAAACCTTAACTTTCTTCTTGAATTTTTTTTATTGATAATTTAATTATTTATCTTTTTGCTGAAAACTCATTTATTTTCGTTAAAACTTGAACTAATTGGTGGAAAATTAATGTGTTTTGTTTTTAAACATTTTTAGTAGAAATTTCGACGATATGGCTGAAAAGTCGTATTATTTGTTTGAAAACTAACCTTCTTGTTTGAAATTTATATTTCGGGTTGAAAATTTAAATATTTTGTAGAAAATTTGCCTTTTTATTTGAAAATTCAACAGGTTCAAATTTTGTTTCTTTCAATGTTCAAAAAACATTCTAGATTGAAAATTCAACATTCTTTTCGAAGTCATATTTTTTGTAAAAATTAATGCTTTTTAATTGAAAAATATAATATTATATCTTTGTAAATCTTTTGTATATTGACTGAAGAATCTTTCTTAGTTGTAAAATTATCTTTTATGTTAAAATTAAAATTTTATTAATCAAGATTGATATCTTATGTAGTTTAAAATTCAATTTAAAAGTAACTTTTTTTTAATTCAACGGTTTTGTAGAAAATTCTGTTTTTTCAGGTTAAAAATTCGATTTTTTTTGTAGAAATTTAATCGTTGTTGGTACAAATTAACCTGTTTCGTTAAAAATTTGTATATCTTTCTTCAAATCCTCTTTGCACGAAATGAAATGTATGTACTTTTGAAAATTTTATAAATAAAATAAAAGGGATTATTGAAAGTTTATGTTCTCTTAAATACCTATAATTAAAATAAAAAATTAATATACTGCTAACTTTAAATATTTAGCACCAGATAAACCTTCCTTATTGCATTTTATTTACTTACAACATTCTTCATTTATATATTTAATTTCACGTGAACAGGATTTTGGCGAAAAAGTGGTCGTGCAAATTATTTTGAAGTATAGTTTAAAATGGCCTTGTCACTGTCTCATTAGAAGAAAAATGTTCCTTTTATAAAATATAGTCTTATAAGATGCCTTCCTCACCGAGTGAGATAAGCCTACCCCGAAAGGGAAATGGCTTAATATTATACTAATAATAATAAAGAATCCCTTTATCTAAAAAATCTAAATACTAATGTAAATTAATTTTTCAGATTAAAAGAGAAAAACTTGAACCTTGAACTGGTCCCAGCTTTCTCTGCTCTTTAAACAAAAATTTTTTAAGTGCGCGAGTGCTGCTTTCTGAGTTGAGCTGCAGGAAAATAACTTGCTATGTATATTGCTATGTATATTTTAAAATAAACCTATTCAGAAAATAAAATAAAAAATGACCCTTTTTATTTGAATCATAATCTAGGCTTAATTTAGGGATAATTTATGAATGTAATTTAAATTAGATAATACTTAGGAAAAGTATATGTAAAAAAAGTAAAAATTCGTATATGAATAATTATATACAATAATATACAAATTCATTCATACACTTGAAGTTGTTGGGATTCAATGGCAATTCCTTATTTTTAGTTAGAAAATCAAATTCTTATCATGTTAGGTCAAAATAACAATCATTGTTATCTGCCTTTAGGATCATTTAAAGTTATATACAGTGTTGACGAGGTTCCTTCAAACAGTAACTAATTACAGTTACAGTTACTTCGTGAATATAATAACCTGTTACATTTCCTGCCACTGATTCAGATGACAGAAAATTAGTTATTAACTTTTTTTATCACTGCACTATAATTATATCTCTTATTATTTGTAGAAAAAGGTGAATGTCATTAGTTAGTGCTTTAATTCATTATTATTTATGAAACTGAGATACTTTTGGAAAACTGTAATTTGTAAATGCGTCATTTGGTGTTTTGGTTTGAATATTTCCTATATAAAGCACCTTTTGTTGATTTATAAGAAATTTTTCAATTTGGAAAATTTAGAATTGAAAACTTGACTTTTCCATTACAAAATCATTAAAATTATTTAAAGGACTACACACAAAATGTGTATGAAGTGAATCCGTTTCGATTTTAATCAAACTTTGTAAAATTGTCAGTTTTCATTAAGTCCGAGAGTGGCCAGATTTATAGTTAACGACAGTTATACTTCTAGCCATTTTAATCAACGTAGGTCAAAATCTCAAAAACAGAAGATCAGGGCAAGAAATGTTTCTCAAAAACGTTTTTACGCTCTGAGGGGAAAATTCTAAGGAAGTCATGACCTTATGGCACAGGTCAGCCAATAAAGGCAAGATTAGAGCATAGAATCAGTTTTTAGCAAATGAAGACAAGATGCTGCCAATGAAGGCAAGATATGAAGAGTTTGCTGCCAACGAACTGACACGAAGGAACCTATCCGAGCAAAAAGCTTGAACAAACCACTCCGCAAGAACGAACCAAAACGATTCAAACTAAGCGAACGAAACCAAACGAACGAAACATAAGAGGTCGAACGTAAATAAACTGCATCAAATGAGACAAACCGAGCGAACTATCCCAAACAAACCCACTCAAGACAATGAACCCAAGATAATTATTAACTCAAGCGGGCACGCCCAAACGAGGCATCACAAACGAACTAACCCAAACCATCAGTCCAGAGCCTAAAATATAAAAAATTCAGAACTGCACACTTTAGGACCCCCCCCCCCCTCCCGAAATAATCAAGCCAAATTATTATAATAATTTCTAGAGTAAATAAGAGATGAATAATAATTTTGGATTTTATCATTTGTATATTTAATACTTTTAAAAACACAAGTTCAGCATACTTCGTACAAAATATGTTGCACGTATATTAAAATGTTATTATTTTTCTATTTTTGTTTTTTCTTGGTCGTTTTCACTTTGATTCTCCTTTTATTTCTGCTGTTCTTTCTTTTTTTATCTTTTTTATTTTTGGTCTCTGGAAATACACCACGAAACCAAATCTATCAATTCTAAACTAAATTTTTTTATTTAGGCTTTTCTAAAGTTTTTGACTTACGATTTTTCAGTTGTATGCAGTACACAAATGCAGGATGTACATTAAATTTATTAAATAATATTTAGTCGCCTTTCGCAGTATTTCGTCTTTGAAAATTAAAAATGACAATACTAAAAATATTATAAACGTACTCTCGAAAAAAATTTGGTGTAAATTTACATCCTTTGACGATGGAAATTATTCGTTCGGCGTGGAACATAGTAAATAAGGAAAATTCTGTAACAATACATATTTTCCTGCTCAACCTGCGTCCGCCATTAAGAAATATATGTAGGACGTAAATTTTCCGTCGTAGACCGTGAAATTATATGCGGGTCGTAAGTCAACACACACAGTGTGTTTTTCGTTAAACTCAAACATCCTTTGCAGTTATTGGAAATAGAATTTTGTAGTATTATATATGAAGGATCCGCGCCCTAAACCTGTTAACAGACATTTTTTTCGAAAAAGATTTTTTTTTATTTTTTGAAACATCTTTTATATGCAGTTAATGTCCAGAAAGCGAAACAACAAAATTTCTTAGTTTTTTTAAACGGATTTTCGAAAATCGCATTCTGGTATCTGGAGCATAGGTCCGTATTCTAAACTTGTTAACTGTTTATGGCCTCTGATGGGAAATCCTGACCGAATATCGTAGAATAGGCAAGTGAGACACATGTCAGTGTGTGTGCAGTTAAGTGTGTGTGAGTGTCAAAAGTTTTTTGTTGCTACTTCCATGTCATTTTCGACATTTGCGTCTGCAGATCGCTGTAAAGACGAAGCTGAGCGTTGCGCCTCATGTACTAACACTCAGAAAATTTGTGCTCGCAGCGTGAAAAACAACGCAGAAACATGCGAGCATGCGGAAAACAATAGAAAACCAGCGGCAGAACACTGCATGTAACATGTTTAGACAGCTGGACCTCTTTTAAATAACATATGAATAGCTTGCAATTGGCAAAAATAGCAACGATTTTCTTTCGCTGTGTAAAATATTTGAAATGTCGGTTAAGATCTTTAGACCACAGACCCTTCCTATATAATTGTATATTATATATAATAGAATTTTTATATAAGAGCCCTTCCTAATTTCCAAGTTGTCTAAAGTCTTAAAAAAAGTTGAAAATCTGTATGACGTACAAAACAACAAACGAAATGCGCAACCAAATGGAAAAAGGTCGTTCGGGCATCTCCGGAATTCATCGTTTGTCATGAATTGCACTCGCTAGATCTGAATGGTCCAAATTAACGTCCTGCAAATAATTCTGCGGCGTTCCTACGTGCGGCCTTACTCCCTCGCGATAGAAAAGCACACGTCAAAATTTATTATACCCTTTCGGAGACTTAACGCTCCAAGTAAATTTAACACCTTACGTAAACTTACTGTGTCCCTAGCCGATCAAATAATTTTTATCATCGGACATAGTAATTTTACAGTCCACTGCAAATAGAATAACCTTTATTTTATTTTCACATTATTGCCTGAAGTGAAATCAAATTTAATTGCAAATAAGTACTGTAGTGTCATAAATTAATCCAGTTATATATTGTAATTTGAAAATAAACTGCACGTATAATTACTTGCGGATCGTAAATACTACCAAAGCTTTTTTTACAGGGCAGACACAGCACGCCTTCAGTGCTGCGTCTACTATGAGAGAGTTTGCCGCTCACTAGAAGGCGCTAGTGAACTTACATAAGTGTCCGCGAAATAATAAAAAAAGGAGTGGAACATAATATGAAAGATGGGCTGCGGCTTAATCCAAAGTTTAACTGCAAAGTCGGAAAGTATTATTCAAAACGATACATTTGTTAGAGAGGTAAGGTTTGAACGTCAGTAAAAAAATCCACCTTACCTACTGATGGTCAAAACTTACCTTTCTACCAAATCCTTATTTTCTTTTTAATAATGCTTTCGAACTCTGCAGTTCAAATTTTTATTAAGTTACAGTCTACGTCTTATATTTTGTTTTGCTCATTTCTTATAATTTTTTTTTAAAAACTTTACTTTGCTTAAGTTTAGTTTAAATTTCGTCTCAATAAAATTGTATACACAGATGATACAAAATGCCAAGGTTTTCTGATTCATACTTCTAACTAGTACACAATTTTAGGTCTTGCATCACACAAACGACAAAAAACCAGCCAACACACGTCAACGAACCTAAACCCAACAACCCAAAATAACCAAGCCATTGAATCTAAATTAACCCAAACAATCCATACCAACAAAAAACACCCATATCAACCCAAATCAACGCCAATCAACCAAACGAAACCAGCAAAGCAACCAAAACTTACCAACCCAAGCAAACAAAACCGACATTTACCAACTCAAGCGAACGAGAACTAATGAAACGAAAAAAGTGAACCAACCAAACAGACCCTAACGAATCAACACAAGCGAGCTAATCGTAATTAATTATCGCAATATGTATTGGCAACAAACTTCTTATATTTTACCTTTATTGGCTGGATGTTCACTACATCCTGCTCATATCTTGCCTCCGTCGGCTGGATATTGACTGATTCTTGTTCATGTCGTTTCTTTATTGGCTGGATATTGACAATATCTTGCCTACCTTTGCTTAAGATTGATTTCCTGCTCATATCTTTTCTTCGTTGACTGAATATCAATAACGAATGAGAAGTTGATCCTGAATGACCTTGAAAAACTGCCTATTTTTAAGGTTGAATGACCTTGAAAAACTGCCTGTTTTTAAGGTCATGACTTCGAACGGACAAAATAAATTTGTTTCCAAGTCGTCATTGTATAAGAAAGTTTTCTTTTGTATTAGCTACAATTTTCATTCATAAGATATTTTCTAGAACTGATGGTCTCGCATTTTTGTGGTAAGAGAAAAGGCCGCGATGTCGAGAGTGGGTACTAACGCGCCCCTGGAGCGTAATATTTTGTATTCCAATTGGCCACTGCAAGCGATGGTCGAAGCAGGACTTTATGCCCTTTGTGTTTTTCAGTCGAGACGATGAGGGCTGCTTTTTTACAAAGTTTGGTGAAAGTCGACACAAAATCGTTCATTTTGTGCTTGGTCTGATTAAATTTAAACTTAAAAATAAAATAAATGTCAAATATAATTTTATAGATTTTTTAGATTGATCTAGAATTCTCCAGTTATTTATTTAAATAACACGTTCATTCCGCAACACTGCTCCGACCAGGTTGCTGATCAATGTCTCTAGCAATCACCCCAAGTAAAGATCCATACAAAGTCGTCATGTGAGGTTCGCTACTTGGGTCCATTACTATCCAAGGTCTCTTCTTATTACCTATTTTCCGCCATACTTTTCTGTCCTGGCATACTTCTCTAGATTCTTTAACGTCCATGCATTTTTTCATGCAGGCTTTCGTGTTTCTATGGCTTCTTATGTTTCTTCTGAGTAGGGTCTCATTCACACATTTTAAACATTCTTTACGCGGTCTGCCTATGGGCACGCTGCCATTTACTTTACCTTGATACACTTGTTTCGTTAGTCGTTCATCCTTCATTCTCTCAACATGCCCGAACCATCTTACCGATTTCTTTCCCATGCGTCAACTAGCGTCTCTTCGGCACCACATTCTTTAATGATAATCTAGTTTCTCACTTTGTCAAACAGAGTTTTCCCGCATATTATGCGCAAGAATCTTATGTCAATCGCCTTAATTTTACTCTTACCTTTTTCTTGATAGGTCCATATTTCGCTGCCGTATAGTACAGTCGGTACAAATATAGAATTATGTATTGCCAATTTAGCCTTATTTGATATATTTTTACTCCTGGTAAGGGGGCCTGCTCTACCAATAATCTTCATACCTTCGTTTATGCGTCTGTATAACTCCTCATCCATCTTCCCGTCCCTAGTAAATAAGCTATCAAGGTATACGAACTGATCAAGTTGTTCAATTCTCTCATCATTAAATACAATGTTGCATATTGTTTCTTTACTCGTTCCTTCGAGCACAATAGTTTCAAAATTCTTTGCAAGTCTTCGATTAACTCTGCCATAACAACCATATTATCTTCGAATGCTAACTCACGTACCCTTACTGTTTCGAGATCCACACCTTTTTCGTTGACAAGAGCCATTCTCAAAGTCCATAAATAATATAAATGCTCGCTTTGCTACCCGTATCTATTGTTCTTATAGCTTGTAGAAGCCATATATTTTCTCCGCACTCTTTCAGGACTTCCAAAGTTTACTTCTATCTACCTTGTCGAAAGCTTTCCGAATAAGTATTTTTCAGTATATTTTACTTACTTTACTTAATAATCTGATCCCTCTGTAATTATTGCAGTCGCTTTTATCTCCCTTTCATTTCTATATTGGTATGATAATCGCTTTTTTCCAATCACCCGGGACTTTTCCTGTTTCGATGCATAAAAATCTGTCAGCTCGCACATTATACGTAGTATATACTCCCACCGTACTTAAGCATTTCAGCGTTAATACTATCTACCTGGGAAGCCTTACTGTTTTTCAAGTTCTTGATTATATACTTAACCTCAGTCACACAGACTTTCTCAATTGAGTTTTATAATGCATTGTGTTCTACGTCGCAGTTTTCGTTTCCTATAGCTTCATCTCCAGATTGTCCCTTAAAATGGTATCTGAAAGCGTTTATTATCCCGCCTGTCTCATATTGCATTTCCCCTTTACTATTTCTCATGCTGACAAATTCTGTACTTTTATTTCCCTTCATTGCTTTATAAAGTAGCTTCTTGCTTCCTTCTAAGTCGTTCTGTATTTTCTTTTCTTCTGTTCTAATTTCATCTTACTTTCTTTAATTAGTCGCTTGAGTATTCTCTTTTTATGTCTGTCATAATTTATACGTCTATTTCTTTCCTCATTACTAAGACCTGCCATGTTCAAATTTCTCCTGTACGCTTCTTTCTTTGCGTACTGCGGTACCACACACTTCGATCTCACATCTAACAATGATATCCCGGAACATAGTCCATGCTCCTTCTGTACCGTTATTTCGTGTAAGCGCCTCCAAAGTTATGCACATCCGGTTTCTTTAGGTTCTCAATTTTGATTCGCGTTTGTTTTGCTTTCTTGGTTCTCTTTTTTCTCCATCCCCGAACTAAGTTAATTTTGGAGATCAGAAGGTAATGATCGGTAT
>JAAAKG020183334.1:0-25659 GCA_010014905.2 Druon quercuslanigerum
AGCCTTTAATTTTGTTGTAGAAGAAATTGCTGTTTTCCCCCCCCCCCCCCCCCGTGTTCAGACAATGTATATTAGGTGAGGTATGTTCAGCGGACGTAAAGGACATAACGCATCACCGAAAAAACGATATTCTAATATTACGATTATCATATTCTTACCAGAATATTCTTAGTAATATTCTTAACGAAGTTAGGGAAATTCTTATTTTAAGAATATCTTCTAATAAAAGGGAGAAGATTTTCCTATTTAAGTTGCAAATATTCTTAAAATTAGTGGCATATTCTTGAAATAAGAATATTGTTTTTTCGGTGATCTTTGTATAACAGGTCCGTTAAGTTGGCAGGAGCACATTTCAAAAATGAACTAAAAAACTATAGGGCATTTAGGGCTCAGTTAGGGCCTAATAATAATAATAATATAATAATTATTATTATTATATTAATATTAAGAACTTATTACCAAATTAAATGCTCTTTAGTATTACGATATGGAGCCTTAAATGAGCCCTTAGTTATGTGATAGACTAGAACTCGATTAAACGTTTATTTCACATGGGGTTCCGTCAGCTTATCATTAAGCTAGCGTAACCCCCGGTTTTTTTAAAATAGTGGAGCATCAAATTCGACAATAGGGCACTAAAGGAGCCTTAAATGAGCTCTTAATTATAATATGGACAGACTTGCAATTTGTAAATAATTTGCATTCAGGGTGGTTTTTGAGTGTTATGGGTGGCTTTTAGAAAAAATGTTTTTGTGGTTTTGGAGAGTCTTAAATGATCCCTTAATTATGTCATAGACTAGAATTCGATTAAACGTTTATTTCACATGGGGTTCCGTCAGATTTAAAATAAAATTAACGCAGGTACCATATTAAATTCAATAGAAAACGCCTTAAATGTATATAACTTTTCGAGTAAAAATATTAATATTTCAACTAATTATATTGATTTTTAACCAAGAAGATTAATTTTCTACAGAAAAAAAGGATTTTCGAAAGACATGAATTCCCAACCAAACAGTAAAAATTGTCTACTAAAAAAGATAAATTATAAAACGAAAATAAAGTAGTAATTATTGCAGTTAAAACCAATTATGTTAAACAACAACATTTTTTTGCAAATTAGGTCAATTTTCAAACAAAGAAAACAATTTTTAAGAAGCTATTAAATTTTCAACCAAAAAATGAGTTTTTAAAAAAGCAATTCAAATTTAAACTAAGTAGTTGAATTGCCAACCAAAAACAATGAATTTTCGACGAAAAATGGAATATTTAATATTTTTATAAAAAAGACAAATATTCAACACAATAGTTGTATCCTCAACCAATATAGATTATAAATTTTTAAAGAAAAAATCGCATTTTTAAACGAAAAAGGATGAAATTTCTATTATATAAGAGATAAAATTTCAAAAATAGATGAATTTTTACCAAAAACATTAATTGTCAAAAAAACTAAGTTTTCAACAAAAAAGTTCAATTTTCCATTAAAAAAGATAAAGTTGCTACCAAAAGATTTCAATTTTCACGAAAAGAGTTGAGTTTTTAATGTAAAAAGTCGAATGTTCTCGAAAAGTATAGTTGCATTTTCCCCATAGAATATTAATTTCCTGCCAACAAAAGTGGCATTTCAATAAAAAAGACCAAATCATATTAATTTTCTACCAAAAAAGTTAATTTTTAAGCTAAAAAGTCGAATCTTTTAGAAAAACATTAACCTTTCATCACGAAAAGATCAATTTTCAATCCAAAAGTTAATCTTCAACTAAGAAAAATGATAGATTAATCAAACAGTTGGCCTTACAACCAAATATTTACACTTCCAAAAAAGATGCAATTGCATCCAGAAGCATTTGAATTTTGTCACGAAAAGATATGACTTTTCAATAAAATAGTTGAATTTTCAATAAAATGATTAAATTTCGAAACATATATATATATATATATAATCAAATTTTTAATTAAAAAAGATTAATTCTGAACCAAAAATATATTAGTGGACTTTTTAATAAAAAAGAATCAACTTTCAACCACAAATAGTTGGACTTTCTTATTTTAATAGATAAAATTTGAAAGGATGTGGATTATAGTGACTAATCACTAAAGTGACTTTTTCCTTTAAAAAATAACTAAAAAGTGACTTGAAACAAAAAGTGACTGTGTGGCAGAACTAGTTATTTATAATCGTAAAAACATAGTGTCATTTGCAACTTTGCCGGGCATTATTTAAAACTTCCCTATATACCTTTACAAATATAACTTATTATCATTTCGTGAAACTTTTATGACAATCCTCCTGGAATTTCCATGCAGAATTTCTCTGAAACGCTCTTCATAAAATATTTTCACATGGCGACTTCCTCTCTCGTAGAATCGTACTCTACTATACTATATTAATAAATTATTCTCTTGAATACTGAATGTCAGTAAAATAAAAGAGAAATATATTTTTCCTCCTTTACATGAAAATAGGCGGTTATAAATTTGTAATATAGTTAGGAATGCAGTCATTTAATAATTGAAAAATGGTTGCCTTAAACTTGCATCCAACCCCTTGAATAATCTCTTTCTGGAATGCCTGTATTATTTCCAGTGCACCATAAATGAGCTCTGACAAGCGAAAAGGGGGTAGAACCTTCATTATTCCTCATGCCCTTATTTTTCGACCAGTGCTCTCATTCTCAGAATTATTCAGGACAATTAAAAAAATGTCGAACCCCCTTTTGAGGTACTCAAGTGGGAGGGAAATCGGAGACAGAAATGCGAGATACGGCCCTTATTACGAGAAAATCCTGCTGTACACAGTCTCGGTATTTATCCCTTTTTTTCTTCCTCCTACCTCCTTCTGATTTTTCACAGACGTGCTTTTCCCAGGACCAGTGAGAGAGGAGTACAGTAGTTCGAAATGAGAAATTCTCATGGTTTGTAAAACTCCTTCAGCCTCATCAGCCGGTTCGATATCGCGTCAGTCGGAAGGACGAGAGAACAAACAACACTGTAATTTGCACATGTGTGCTTTAACACCCTTATTTGTCTGAAAAAGCGGTAGAGGGAGAAATCGTGGGTTTCTGGGAGAGGTAGACGGGAAAGGAAAGACTGACAGCCACCCTCGGAACTGTGCGCGGTAGATACGCGAGAATCTGATCACATGTAGACAGAGTTAAATCGCATGCGGTGACCATAACGATCGATTTAGCACGGTAAACCCTATATCAGTGATATAATGCATTCACCAAGAACTGAAAGTAAACACAGCCCTGACAGGCTCATTCAATGTTTAAAAAAGTGGAAAAAAGTCTTTTATTAATTTCTAATGTTATTTTTTTTTAATTTACACAGCGAAATTTTTACATTTTTCATCATTATTTAAAAATTTTAAGGGTAAAATTAGTTTTCTGTTTCTTTGTATTTTTACTTTAAAAAAACGTGCCGTTTTTGCAACTTTTTAGACTTTTTTCATTCATATAGTTTTTGCGTTCATTTTAAATCCACAATAAATTTAAAATTACCAGTCTGCCTAGGAATTACGATAGAATTTGCTAGAGTGACATTTTTGCACAAATTATGATTAAAAAATAAATACTTAGAAAATATATCTAAGATCACTAGAATGAAAAAACTAACATCAAATATAATCTAATTTTTAAAGTTTCAACATGAAATCATTAATAATAATAATAATAATAATAATAATAATAATAATAATATTTTAACTTATTCAGATATTCATTCACTTTGTTCACATTGAAGTTTCTATGGTTCCGCTTGCTTTCCACGTGTTATTTGTCACGCGACTTTTTCTGTCATGTCAATGTGGCAGTTTATTAGTATACTACCGTTTGTTATCTTATAAAATTATCTTCAACATGAGTCAATCCCCTTACATGGAAATCTTTTATCGTTGACTTTCAACTTATTAATTTTGTACTTTAGATTACAACGATGGAATTTTAAATTAAAATAAACTTTGAAAATGACAGGGGTTATTGTTGACAGAAATCACATTTTCTGTTTTAAAAAAACCTCTTTAATCATTTTGCATGTTACTTGACACTATGTGACATATGTAATCCTATTAACAATATATTTCTCATATTTTAAATTTCGATAATTTCAAAAAATATTTAGTTTGAAATTTCTTTATTTTTGAAGGTTTCTACTTTCAATCTTCACAACGTTCTACTTTCAAATTAAAATATTGAAAAGATAGAACAATTTCACTGTTAAATCTTTTACAATTTGCAAGACTTCATATTATAAAAGTTTATAATCAGTGTTAAATTTCATAATTTAATAGTCAAATATTCTAAATTGTTTGTTTTCAATTTTAGTCAGTTGATAATTTCATATTTAAATATACTAAGTTGCTTGGTTTCAATTTTAAACTCACAAAATTGTCTAGTTCATTTTAACTCTTCGAAATCGTAGAATATCAAGCAAAAAGAATCCATAGTGGCACAAATTTTAGTTTAAAGGAGTTTTAATTAAACAACTTTGAATTAAATTCCTCAAGAATAAATTTACAACAAGCTAAAATGAAGACAATAATTTCTAAAATTTAAGCCTGAAAATTGAGAAAATTATACAACATAGGAATTAAACATTGAAATATTTTTCATTTAAAAATGTTCCAAGTATTGAACATTTAAAAGCTCAACTAAAAAAAAATCGAATTGAAAGGCCTCAAATTGTGCAATTTCAAACATTAGAATCATATATACCTAATAATCTTATTTTATATTACTTATTTTTATTTTTAAGTAATATCTAAAAAAAAATCATAAATGAATAATAACTCTGAATGAAATGTTAAAAATAACACGATAAAAAAAATTAATTGAATTTTTGGCCTTGGAAAAAAGTCTGGGTATCGATACTACACATATCGAATCTACACTTTGTACAACTCTACACATTGCGTGTAGACATTAGCTTAAGGTGGTCGACTCTGCTTAAATATTCTCGATCAACGGTTGCCGCCGCGGGCACCAATGACCAATGCGGTGGGTAGAGTTTTGTAACCTCGCGTGCGAGAGATAATTTGTATTTCCTTGTCGCACTCAAAATTTTTCAAAATCATAATCGGTTTCATGTCTAAAATTTTATTTTTAAATTTTGAATTGGTCTCGTTGGGCATTATTTGATTCTTTAAATTGATTGAATCCGATTGGCAAGTCCAAGACAAGAAGTTGAATTGTTTAGAAAAATAGAGCTAACACAGCGTTGCATCAGCTTTGCGTTCCCCAAGTTGATTGATCTGTGTTGCGCTGCATCGATTGAATGTCCATTCATTGAAAATGTAACCCCTAATATCAGACTACCCCGAAAAGGATGTGTTTTTATCATCTGGATCCTGGGTTTGATATCGTCAGAACTTTGGGAAGTATACCTTGGGATTTTTCAACTGTATTATATGTTTCTGAATTCTTTATGCAGATACGTTTTAAGTACTTGATGCCCTATCGCTTTTTTTTGACCACTTACAAAAATTCCGATTCTCCAAGAAATTCAACAGAGTTCTAATTACAAAAGATGTTTAGACACACATTAATATTAGCCTTCAGCCTTAAATGTAAAGGGTTAAATGTGTAGATATAATAAGCATGTAGATTTAAAAGTGTAGGGTTTAATGTGCAGAGTTTCCTCATGTAGAGTTTAATGTGTAGACATTAATGTGCCCAGTTTAATGTGTACAGTACAAAAAAATTCATTAAAAAAAAGTTGTAGAGTTAATCGTGGAAAAACCGGGCCCCGAAAAAAATGGTCTAATCAATTTTAGTGTTAAACCACCATTTTTAATTCAATATCAATTTAAAGTTCTTGAATGTCACAAGCTTTGACTTTGAAAGATTCAATTTAGTTTTTAATTCCAAACTGTCAGATTTGAATCTCTTCGAATTGAAAATTCTTTAAATACAAAAGTTAAAATTTTGTAATAATTCAATTTTGAATGCTTTTAATGAGCTAATATACAAGTTTAATTTCTTATTATTCTATTCAAAATATTGAGCTTTTTCGAAATTTTACCTAATCTCAAATTCTACGTTTCAAATACAAAATCGTTCAATATACGTTTTTTTAAATTTCAAACGCTTGCAATTTGGAAGTCTTAATTATTTATTATTTAATAACTGTTTTCCAACTTAATATTTAAAGATTTGGTTAATCGTCGATTTTTAAATTGTTTATATTTTTAATGTCAGAAAATAGAAATAAAGAGACGTAAGAAAACGCCCACGTGCATTTAGTGCTAGTCAGTAATATTTAAAATTCTTAGGGTGTCGATTTGTCCTAAATACTTTCAAAGCGTTGGAACTTAGCTGGAATTTTGCAAATCGGCACAAAAAAAGTTGAAAACAAAAATGACAATTAGAAGAGATTTAATTTAAGAACAGGAAATTTCTTGGGATATAGAGATAATTTTTAAACGAAATAATTGAAAGCCCCTGTCAAATAGTTGATATTGTTTATTAAAAAGCACGCCACACATTTTTCTTGTTTTAATTATTAACTTTTAAAAGCTTCAATTTTCATGAAATATTAAATCCCCAGAATAATTTTTCATTAGTTTTTGTTTGAAAATGTAGCCTCTTCATAGATGAGATCACTTTTAAAAATATCAGACTTGATTATGAAATAAAAACGTTAATGAAAAGCATTTGAATTCCCAAACAAATCGCCCGGAAGACTCTTCGAAAGATAATAGAACAGGAATTTCAAAAATGCTTCTGTCACATGAAAGAGTAAAGCAGACAGAAATTCATCACAAATCAAATTATTTTTAATGAAAAGGCCTTTTTTATGTAGATTAGTAGCTGGTATTTGGGTTCTACAGACTTGAATAATATTTTCCTCGAAAATGCCGATAAACAACTAATGTTTGGTTTGTGGCTATTGCACCGTTATGGATATATTATCCGGAAAAAAATTGCAGACCATTTCCGAATGAGTAGGCCGTAGCGGGTTATTATTCAATCTTGTGGAAAAAATCTTTTTTGGATAGAATTTTAGTATATGCTGTACGAGATTCTATATCACTTTAAATTTATAGAATCTAAACTCAAATGTTTAACATAAAAATTAAATATGAGAAATTAAAAATTTTTTTACAATTTTTAACAGATTTTACCATTGAAAATTGTACAGTTTGTTACTCAATTTTGTAATTTTCAAAGACTGGCGTATTTTAAAATGATTATTTTTTTATTTTAAAGATGAATTTAAAATTAAAATCTCCACAAAATAGCATACTAGATAAATAAAATCAATAATTAACCATTTTACAATTTTATATTGTAAAAATAAAAATAGTTTAAAATTATAAGCATTTAAAAGTATATATTTTAAGTGTGAAGCTTGGGTAGATTTAAAATTGATCAATCACATTTTGTAACGATAATAATTTCGAATAAATTAAAAAATTGTATTTCAATGTGATTACAATCTGTACGTAAACAGCAGAAATGATTTCATGTTTGCTAAACATATGAAGTTTAAATAATTAATGGCAAATAATTTACAATTCTAAAAGAACAGACTAAGCTTCTTTTAAACTTTGAAATATCTTCATTAAGGAGATTAATCTTCATTTTTAAAATTCATATAAATTGGTGGCAAAATTATGATGGTAGTCGGGATTCCGGAACGCGGAAATTCGCAGCAGTAGACTCTTTCCGGTCGATTTCTTTGGAAAAAAGAGAACTCACGCGCTCCGGAAGCTTGACGCGCTTTCGCGCGCGACGGACAATATATTTTCATTAGAACGTTAAGAGCGTCCGGTCCTTAATTAATTTTAACGCCGCGATCACGACGTAACTTTTCGTCTATAGGTGAATAAAAAAAGGGAAAAAAGGTTTCGCGACTAAATTAACATGCAGCCTCGACCTCGGCCAGTCGCAGAAAGTTTCGCTATTAGCGCACCTTTTCCCCGTCGTTTTCCTGCTTTGCTTCTCGAGTACGCGATACGCAGACCACTGACAGAGAATGGACCTCAGGCGCAATTAGATTTTTTGCTCAGCTTGCGAAAACCAGAATTCTCAATGAAAAAAAGGGAAAGAATTCAGTTTAAAGTGTTGTTTTTATCAACGACTCGTCCGTCCTGTTATTTTCATTTCCATTGTTAAGTTAGGGTTTCAAGTTCCCATTTTCTCGTCGTATTTCTCTTTCATCGTATCTCCAAAGACAGATTTATTTCTTCCCTCCGCTCGAATTAAATTAAAGTCATGAATAAACAAGTCGCTCAACTGGGCTGTCCTAAATTGTTCCTTAATATCACGTTAAATGATCGTAAGTAAAAGCGTTTATACTGATGTAGGAGAAGTTAAGCAAATTTTTCTCCTTGTATAGCATTTAAAGGAATTCTAGTTGTGAATATTTTGAATCAAGCATTGGTTTCAAAATGCGCATTTTCTTAAAAATCATATTTCATCGGATATTTATTAAGCAATAAAAACGGATTTTAAGTTATGTTTCAAAAATATTTTAAAATGATTTGTAATTTATTTTTACCGATAAAATCGTAGAGAAACTCTTAATAAAGTATAAAGTTCATTAAAATAGGATCATTTTTAAAAATTATTCTCTCAGAGAATCGCAATACCTTGTGAGAAAAAATTTCCGATAAAGTCAATCATTTTTTATTCGGATTTTAAAAAAAGAGGAAAGATATTTCTCTTCAAATTAACGTTTATTAGATATACTAGTAGGAGAAGCTAGTATTTTATACGACATTAACGCACGTTTCGGAAAAAAACTTTTCCAGAAACTACAATTACAATTACTTTAAATATTATCAGAATACACCAATGTTTAAATTGGTTATATCTAATTCAAAAAACTTTAAAATTTGCTTATAAATATTTATGCAATTATTATTTTTATCATCTCCATATGGATACAGGCCCCTTCAAAGTTATTCTACACTGTTTAGCAGAGTTTTAAAACTTTTTCTATAGTTGGCACATCCACAAAGTTTTCTTTTTGATGTCAAAATGACATCTGTTTTTTCAGAATTAAAAAAAGTATTTAAGGGTCCCCCAAGTCTGTTTAAGAAAATAAAATTTTAATATATATTTTTTAATATTAGCTGTCTAGTGAGCAGGCAATTTAAAATTCTCGGGTTTCTCCCGGTTTTTCTCGACCAATTTAAAGATGTATTTTTCTCATTTGGTCCATAATAACGTATAGAACTGATAATTTTAACAATATACATCACAACAATTTATGCCGAGTAGAAAACAATTATTTATTTACACGTGCCAAACTTATCCTCAATCATATACTAAAGTGGCAAATATTAATCGATCCTACATTGCCAATTACAAGTATGGATTGTAAGATTAGTTTTTTAAAAAGATAATGCAAATTGTGCAAACTTCAATGTTCATAAAATCACACCAGTTATCACACTATTTTCCTAACGATGATGTGTTTGAATTTTTCCAATTTGTTTGTATCAACAGAACTAGTAATCGTTTACGGTCCAAACAGTCGTAAAAATTGGTTATAATTAGAATATTATTGTTAAAAAATATGTTAAAAGTAACATTTATTCTTAAAATCCATTTAATTTTAGCATTTTATATTATAAAACGGAAATTAATGTTTTGAAGAAAATATTGAAATTCGCAATATTTTTGCAACACCTTCTTTAATAATTGACATCATTTCTTCATCTTAGGCTTGTTTTATCGAGAATTTTTATATTATTACATCATTAGGCCGTTTCCCTTTCGGGGTATGCGTGACTCACTCGGTGGGGAAGGAAGTAGTGTGAGGATGGGTTTATAGAATTTTTAGATTGATCCACAATGCTCGTATTATTTATTTAAATACCACGGTCGTTCCACAACACTTCCCCGAACAAGGTTGCTGATTCATCTCTCTAGCAATCACACCAAAATAAAATCCTCACAAAGTCATGATGTGAGGTTCTCCACTTGAGTCCATTAGTATCCACGGTCTTTTGTTTCAGGCGTCAGTCACTCTACTGACATTCTTTTTATTAAATATTTGCCACCATACTTTTTTGTCCTGGCATACTTCTCTAGTTTCTTTCACGTCCATCCATTTTTTCATGCAGGCTCTCGTGTTTCTATGGCTTTATGGTTTTTTTCGAATTAGGGTCTCATTCACACATTCTAATCATTTTTTCCACGGTCTGCCTCTGAGCGCGCTGCCATTTACTTTACGTTGATACATTTGTTTCGTTAGTCGTTCATCTTTCATTCTCTCAACATGCCCGCACCATCTTAACCTATTTCTTTCCCATGTGTCAACTAGTGTCTCTTCCGCACCACATTTTTTTAGAATTATCTCGCTATCTTCCCCGCTCCCTTCATCACCTCCCCCCTCTCATAAATAAAGCTCCATTCTCGGGAGCCGTTATTTTAAAAAATGAGCATTTTATTTAAAAAAAAAAATGTTTTTGTATGACGCAACTTCTGTATACTAACTTACTTCTTTAGAATTACAGACACCTTACAGACTTTTATATGGAGGACCAAAATAAAAAATTTAAGGGATGTATGTTTGATTCTTTTATTTTGGAATTTGCCGACACATCCTGTTTGACGCACGCACTGGTAAAAATAGTTTATCTGATAAAGTGGCCACTTAAATCAGAAATATTTTATTTAAAAAAAAGGGATTAAGGTATCTCCAGACGAGAAACCTACTTAGGAATAAATACACGATTTCTGGTGGTCGTCAGGCCTTAGTCTACTTGACAAATGATCCTCTTTTCCTCGCACAAGAACTGCTCCTCGCATTGAGAGCTTCAGGAGACTTGACAAAATGCTTTAGGTAGAAAAAAGAGGAGAAACATGGTTGAACCTGGGGCAGAAAGAGAAAGAGAAAGAGAAGGAAGAGTGAGAGAACCAGGAGCCGCGCCCTGGGAACCAAGGACAGCTATGGCAATAGTACGAGGGATGCTGGACTGTTCAGACGCCTCTGGAATAGCTAATATTGCAGTAGCTCGCAGACTCGCACTAACACTCGCCATTTCGAATAGAGACCATAGAGAGAATGGCGGTCGTCGGAGATAACATTGCACGGTCACACTGAACCAGCTTTATAGTTATTTTTCTTTCCCCTAGTCTAGTGATAAGTCTATATCGCCCTTTCAACAGAAAAAGAAGCATTTCCGCTTACATTTTTGATGCACTATATTGCTTGCAGAAAAATACTCTCGAGTCGAGAATATCCGCATGTCGCTTATCTGATCTCCCTTGATGAGCTACACGATTTTGCATTTTAGTGCAAAGGAAATCATTTTAATAAAAAATAATGTTAATCTAGGTTAGAATTTAAAATCTCTGACAACAATACAGGGGTGATTTTCATATAAAAGCAGACCACGATTCTTTGCAAAAATTATATTGAATGCTAGGTTGAATTTTAAAGAATTTCTATATTATAACTAAAAAATAAAAAGGAGCCCTATATATTATCGATAAATTAAATCAAAATTTAATTCAAATGTTCTGGAATCACAATTTTTTACTTTTTTTTTTTGAACTGGCGTTCAAAACAGGAAAACTGTTAACTACATTCAGAGTTGAACTCACAAGAAGAGACTGCCAATTGTAAATCTTCGTTTCTATTCATAATTTTTGTGATAAAAGAATTTCTAGAGGCCATATAGAGTATGGCGATAAACACTTTCAACCGTTCAGAAGCTCTTCGGTAGGTCTTCGGCTCCTTAACCGGAAGGTTGCGTTTCCTCCAATTGCGTTTCCTCCAATAATATTCCAAAATTATAAAAGTAATAATTTTGTAATGTCACTTTTCACGGAAAAACTGAATTTTTAAAACTCTACCATAAAAAAATACATGATATTCGATTCCAGGAAGCGAATATTTATTTAATGAGCCATTGTTCTGAAATTATGAAAAAAATTAATTGTTTTATTAGAAAATTTTCTTTGGAAAAAACATAATAGTTTTAAAAAAGTCAGTTTTTTTGGGACAAAAGGCATACAAAATTATTATTTGCATACTTTTTTAAGTTCATTGAAAAGAATCTTATGTTTATAAATATTTTAATATATCAAAAATTAAAAAAGAATATAGGCAACAGAATCCAACACACAACCTTCCGGCTATTAAACCAGTGATTATTTCGGCAAAATGAGTTTTACTCTAGTTGAAGTTTTTTTATTCTCTATGACTAGAAATTTTGCAACTGCAGGTGAAGTAATTTTGTTTATGCAAACCTTAACTATTATTATTTTAATATAAATAATATGATATATGAAAGAGGATCAAGGATTAAAAAAAGGCAACAATCAAAGAATTGATGCAACCTATTGTAGCCGATCCGACTTGAAGCCTTCAAAAGTATGCTGTTCGAAATATTTTTTCAAATAAGTTGCTTCTGTTAAAAGTTTAATTTTTTGGAGAATTATCAGTTGATTTGTTCGTGAAATGTTGTATAATATTGAGTCAAGAAATTTAAGCTGATAGCGGATAGGACATTGGATGTAAGGAATACAAATTTTATCCCTTCAGGCACTGAATATCGATTTGTACTTGAAAGAAGGATTTTCACGGCTTCTGTAATATTCAGTTTAGTCTTTAGAATAAAATGTTCTAGTCATATTTCTAAAAATGAAATATTATCACTTATAACATATAACTCATTTACAAAATAATGTATATTTTAAAATTAAGAAATTAAGTTTGAATTAAATTAGAACTTATATTATACGTCCAAAGGTGAATCCTTGAGTACAAAAATTCTTCAAATTCAAACAAAAATTACCCGAGAACTACCATTTCGATGAGCACGAAAAATGTTTGTACAAATTTGATCTTTTTTGTTTGTTGGTTTTATCATTCTTTTAAAATATACGAAAATCTACATCAATATTTAATTTACATATTATCCTGATACTTCATATTTCTTATTTAAGTAAGTTAAATAGTTTTATAAAATGTTGTATATTAAAATAAGTAAGTGCCATTTATGTTGAGCAAATATTGTATTGCATATCCATAGGGTAGATTATTAATTTTAAAATTGCTGCAAATGAGTGACAATAAATAACCCACTTATTTAACATTTTTTTTAGAAAGGTTAATAGATTGATATGACTCATTCCTTATCACACATTATAGTATTTTAGGATTAAGATTTTCGATTATCACAGCACTCAATTTGCAATTATTTTTGTCTCTTGCACCGAATCAATTGATGGAAAATCATTTAAATATGTTTGTACACCCAAAAAAGAACAACGAAATTTTCCGTACGAGTACGCAATATTCTAAACCGTGAAGAATATGTTGATAAAAATGAATGTCGAAATTTCTATTTAACAATAGTTTAAGAAATCTCTTCAGTAAATGTTGAAATTAGTATGTTTAAAAAAAAGGTTAAATATTTTCATTTCCTCAAGTACGCAACCTGACACGAAAAACGATTTGGATATTCAACATACTCAACATAACGCCAATTTTCTAGAGATTAAAAAGTTTTTTAACTCGCATAACTTTAAAAGCACACGAAGCTCTTTTTATTCACCCACTCCATTATTCTCGAAACATAGAACATTTCAGAATGGTTTAAAAACTTTAAAACATACTCTCTTGCCTCCCTAGTTAAAAGAAAAACAAAACTTGCACTCGTTTTAATGAACAGTTTTCAAATAAAGAGAAAAAAGAAACAGCGGGATCCTTCCTGATGTCCGCAGAAGACAAAAGAGTGCCTCCTCTAAGCACATATGATTGTTATATGTATAGGCAAAGCTTCTTTTGTCCTCTGACAAAAAAGGGATATGAAAGCTTCTGGTTCTTAGCTCGCGAGTTGTAGCCGTGATGAGCCCGTAATTCTCCTCTGTTCGCGAAAATTCTGCGTGGTGTTAACATCAATAAAGCTGGGATTAATTCGCGCTTATTCAGCACTCGGTGAAGTTATCCGATAAATGATCGGGAAACTGAATGAGCAGGCGTGTGAATGAAATCTTGGCTAGGGTAATGGAATGGATACAGTGTAAACTGCAAAGAAAGGGGATGATGAGATAAGAGGGTTGGTCTGTAAGCTGCAAAGGGTACATCATCGCAGAGGCTGAGTATAATTGGCAGTAGCGTCTGTTACCCCGAGGCGACGAACGAAAAACTACGCCTCGCGTTTCTCTTCACGAAACTTCTCAATACCCCCTATCGCCCTATTCGCTAATGGGCCTTGAGCACCGCACCGATGTAACCTCATTGGTCAGGAGCTGCTTTAGAACTCCCGCAAAAACTTGAAAAGAGTTTTAAAGCTTTTGCACACTCGGCTCGCTAAGCGTTGGAAAATGAAAGGGCCATTTACA
This sequence comes from Druon quercuslanigerum, assembly GCA_010014905.2. NCBI lineage: Eukaryota > Metazoa > Arthropoda > Insecta > Hymenoptera > Cynipidae > Druon > Druon quercuslanigerum. The sequence continues at coordinate 14,313 of JAAAKG020183334.1, forward strand.
TCGATCCTGTTTGAACTTTAAAGTTGTGACCTGAAAATTATCTCAAGTCTTTTTCTTCTCAAGGAGTTCTACTACATATGTCGTTCTTCTAATCATACATAAAGATGCCAATTTTCTGAGGGTAAATTTCCTGTGTCTGTTCGGTTTGCCAGAATTAAAAATAAAGGTGGTCAACTTTACTGATTTTCCGTGAATCTTCCTCCATCTTTCATATTAAATTAAATCCCGAATAATCTTCGCGTTCATTTATTTATGTTGTCCATTTACAACTCCTATGTTTACGCTCGATTCTCCCGTGTTTTTTTTCTCGCGACTTTTTCTGTCATGCCAAGGTGACAGTTCATTATACACCTCAGTTTGACATATTAGAAAATTATCTTCAACATGAAGTTGTTCTCCCTTCTGGAGGTTTAGTTTCCAATTTCCAATTTTACAATGTTGTGGTTTCAGATTCAACTAACTAAAATGTCAAGCCAGTTTCCCTATTAAATCGTTAAAAATGGCAAAATTTCATATTGAAAGCCATGATTGTCAGTCTTAAATGCAATACTTTTGGATTTGACTATTAATTGTTTTTTTTTTGCATTTTAAAATTAAAAAATTGTCTGATTTTTGTAATGTTTCAAATCATAGAATATCAATTTTAAAGAATTGAGAACTGCAAAATTTTCCGTTCAAAGAATTCATAATAGAAAAACTTTGAATTAAATGCCTCCAGAATAAATTACAAACAATGAAAAATGAAGGAAATAATTTTTGTTAATTTAAGCCTTGAAAATGAGAAGATTTGAGAACCAGACATGGAAAATTAAATGATTTTTTATTTGAAATTGTTCCAAAATGTTTAATATTTTAACATCAACTAAAAAAAAACAATATCCGATTGAACGAATTAGGATGACTTAAGATTTGTATGTAGTTTACAATGTAATATCTTAAAACTGCCCGATTTGTAGTGGAAGATTAAAAAAAATTATTCCTTTTAACGTTAAAAAATATTTGATTCGAACATTTCAAGAATGAATAATAATTATAAATAATGTGTTCAAAATTAAACTATTTGAAATAAATAAAGTTAAAAATCAAAAATTTATTTATTTAATTTTGAAAGCTTTACATTAAAAATGATTCAATCTAATAAGTCATTTCTACTGAGATTATCCAATTTAAAAAATGTCACTCCAAAATTTGTGTACTTCTAGAGCTTCTGATTTAAAATTGTACAAATTCAAATTATTCAATCTTCAATGCTTTTACTGAGAAATTATACAAATTAAATTCATCTTCATTCGATTTCTAATATTGGCCTTTTCAAAAAACAAATTTTTTGTCTACAACTGTTTGAACTGGAACCTTTTTAATTAAAAATCGTTCAATATATTTATTTTCTAATTTTTTTTAAGAAACTGGAATGTTAGTAATGCAAATGTACTTCGAATATCCATATAAAATTTCTTGCATCCTTCAGAAAAAAACACTTCACTTAAAATCCGTCCTGTCTCAAGAAAGGTATTGCCACAAGTTAAAAAAGTGACATCTACCATATGTTACATTCCGAACTTATCGCTTTACTGTTATAACACAAAAACTTTATAATCAATTTTAAATTATGTTTTCCCCTAACGAGTAAAAGGCATTTATCCCCTTGTTCGATCTTTACACAATCCAGATAACAGAAATATGGGCAAAACTCCGAGGCGAAAGAACCACTTGAAAAACGCCACGTGACAAAATTAATCAGTCAGCGATTCGTCAAGATGAGAAAATTCTGATACAAAGAAAATAATAAAAAAGTCTCACGTACTCCGGCGGCTTTACAATCGATCGAATATAACGTAATGACCCCACACTATCGTGCAAAAGCCTGCCTCACAACTTCGTTCATGTTGGAATTCGAAACCGCTTTCGGTCAGATCCCATCGATCATAAATCAAATCCCTACACGCGGTGTATGTATCAATACCAGAAAATCTGTAGTAGCAGAGATGCACCTGCTCCAACTGCCGTAATAAGGCAATTACTTTGGGAAAATTTGTCTGCTTCTCTTGCCGATGCTTCGAGTAATTAGTAAGCTACCATTCTCATTCCATACCTCCTTGAAAGCTCAAATTGAGACTGAGCCCGAGAAAAGAGGTAGATTATAACTATTTACAATTAAAATTCTTGAAACTAAAAAATCATCATATTTCGATTTGTGCAAAGGATAAGATTCTATTTCGAAGAATGCTGATTTCTAATCTGATTTTCCACCGAGTAAGAACCTTGTGATTTGGAATATACAATCATCAATTTATATTTAATGTTTTTGAAAATGGAAACATTTTAAAATTTTACGATCTTCCAAATTAAATCACAGTTTCTATTGATTAGACAATTTGAAATACCCGGGTTTTCCCGATCATATTTTTATTCTCTGACCGATTTAAAGATTTCTTTTTCTAATTCGTCCTGCTAAACTAACATACAGAAATGGGAATTCTTTATAAAATCAGTCAGGATGAAGTAATTTTGTCAATTTTTCAAAGAAGACATTGCAAACGTAGTGCAAATTTCAATGTTTTCTTACAATCTAAATAAGAACTAACGTAATAATTATTTTTTAATGTCCTTGGAATAATTTTAAAGGTAAATTTATATACAATCGCACCGATATATTCCTATTATTGTGAAATTTGTTGTTTGCACGGTGTTATTAAATTTAAAAATTTAATGACAAATGTTGGTTTCAAGATGAAAATCATATATTTTTAACATTTTATAGTACCAAATTGAAATTAAATCCATTCAAATGAAATAAAAAACAAGAAAATTGGCGTAACCATTACTGGGGCACTTAACTTATATAAAATAAGTAACCACCACTTTTCTTACAAATGTATTCAACAATTATGTTCATTTTATTTTTATTAATATTTGCCTTTATCCTGGCATCTTTTATAGCAAATCCTGATAACTTAGAACCTCTTTAAATGAAAGTTTGACCTATCATGTAATTAACATTAAAATGAAGTAAAGTAGAAGCAAAGTAAAATTTTATTTCCCGGTCCGTTAGACACCCTGTAAATTATTTCAAACATCACAATAATTTGAAGCAATAGAACAATAGATTTCGTAATAGAATTTTTGTTTACTGTTGTGTCCAGCCAATTAAAAAAAAATATTCATTGTTAATAAATCATGGCGTATTTCTTCGGGGACATTTAAAATTTAGAAGTTAGTAATTTGACGTCGATGGTCAGATTCGGTCCTGTCTCTCTTGACTCCCACCCCCTCCCTTTTTCCTAATTCCTCTTCAGTAGATAGACAAAAAAAGAAATCAGCATCCGGATCAATGATGGTGCATACATGAACCCGCCGGGTAAATGAATTATCGAAATACCGGAACGCTCTTTCGAGCGGTTATTCCCTTGCCATATTTGATCGTGAAAGCACCCCCTCACCCGCCCACCCCTTTTGCACCATGAACCTGGCTTATGGCGGAATCCGCGAAATTTCCATACCCAGAAAACCGGCCACCCTTCCGCGCATGTGGCGAAAGAGGGGTTGCTTCAAGCATCAGTGTGCGGAACCTAAGCGGTAAGTATTATAGAAAAAGTGACTCACCGTTTGCGAGGGGTAGTCCGGCCAACAGAACCGCCACTAGCGCCGTCCACAGGGTGGCAAACCACCCTTTCCGACACGCCACTCCCTGCATCCTGAAACACAAACGTTCTCGGTTTCACACATGTATTGTATTTGTATTTGTATTTGTAGACAGACATATAAATATAGATGGTACAGGATGCGATGCGATGCGATGCCTTGAAATGCTGCTCACACACGTGCAAGAGATACACGCGAAACGGAGATAACAATGGAAAGGGCAGAAGTTTCGGGGCGAAAGAGAACCCTCCTTTCTTATGGGGTTGAGCGATTGTTAATCAATTGCCGACGTTGATAATTAACAGGCGGTTTCACTCAACCGTGAAAACAGATGATACGCACTTCAGAGTGATTACATTGTATGAATTTGTGAAACTATTGAAAAGGAATTTTTTGCATTCCAACAAATCTTTTAAATTTTGAATATAATACTTCGGCGAATCAAAAATACAATGCCACTATTAAAAAGTATATAGTAGTGATTTTTTAATTCACGTATCTATACTAGGGTGGTTCAAGGAAATTATTTTTTTATATGTAGAAGTTTCACTCCCTCATTTTGTGTCAACTGGTGAAAAAAAATTTACCTAATTTTTGGAGATTCAACGAAAAATGTTTAGAGATAGGAAATAAGTACTAAAGTATCCCAAAGCGTTAAAAATGACACAAATCCTTTACTGTTGTAAAACTATCGTATAAACAACACGAAAAATGAATTTAAAGCATAAACTATAACAAGTTTTACTGTACAAGTAGCAAATAATGCCCTTAAAATATACTTATATACTACGTACGTTGAAAAGAACAGTTTTAAAGAAAGCATATGTAATCTCGTATGAATTATTAAAGGTGAAAAGGGGATAAACGTTTATTTTCAAGGCACTAATTTCCATAATTGTGCAGTCAAAATTGTTATACATACAAGCGAAGTTTAACATTCTAACTTCACTTTCATAAAATTCAGACAGTTTTTTTTTAAATTTTTAGACAACTCATAATATACAATTGAAAAAAAAACATCCTTACCTCCTCATCTTTCTCCTATTTAATTTTTCTTAACGATTATTTCTTCATGATTTGTATACCATCGTTAAAAAATTTCAAATGAATGTCAGAATGACAGGTTACAAATTCCCAAAAAACAGCAAACTTAGAAACTTAAATTTCTGACAGAAAAAACAGATATATCATTTCTCTGTATAGACGAGAGATTTCGAAACTAAATATTTTTACAGTAAGACTTTCATTCTTGAATGAAAACAATTCTTTAAACAAAAAGAATATCCTTATTTCTAAAAAGGATCTTTATAATTTTCAGAATTTGCTTTTTGAGTGAAGTTACTAAATATGATTTGATGATTATCTTAACATTTAAAAAAATATATTTTAGTTTAAATGGCAGGATAAATTCGTCAATCCTATAAATGTTTCGAGGTATAAAATACGAAAAACCAGCACTTCTAAATTTTTTTATTAAATATAGTGAGAGCTGTTTACTGTGAGGAGTCACGTTCCATGGCACGTGACCTTTTTTTAAATAATTTGTTTCTATTAAACTATTGACTATACAAACTAAACTTTGATTTAAATATGAAACATGTCCCGAAAGAATTTTTGTTCAAACAAGATTTTTTGAATATTTGATAAAAAGGGTTTATTTTAAATCAAATTGCACAGTGAAATTGTTCAAAAAAACGTATTAGAGATGTTTCTTTGGGTTGGAAGATGCCTGCTCGTTTCCTTTTAGGTTTACTTTCTGAAACCATGTTACTTTATATATATTTTTTAACTTCAGCTATTTTATGGGTACTGACAGACACTAACTATAGTACTTTTTTTGTTATAATACACTGAAATTGATATACTCTAAAAAATTTTACTGGTATATAAACTTTATCGGGGAAATTTTATGTGGCATGAATAATTTACATGAGATAAAATGTTACACCAGGCCTGGTCAAAATAAAAAACATCGGGTCTAAGCATATATGATTGGATTCAGCTCATACATATAAATAAAAAATTATCACATTTAAAAAGACTTTTTTGTCTAAACTAGATTTTTAATAATTTGCTTTGACTGAAGTATTAAATAAGAGGATCATCACCATGTACATTTGAAATGGAACCGTTCTCTATTAGTTCTTTTTACATAACTGTAACATTAATTTCTTGAAGGCAAACATTTCTCTTCTAATGAAGAACATTTTCCTTCAGTAATTTGGAATGATATTCATTGCTTAAAGGATTTACCTGTAGCACGATTTTCAGTATAAATTCTACTTGAAAGGAAAACAGTTTTCAGGAGTATATTGTTTAGGTAAATTGAAATGTAAATTGTTTTAAAACGAAAGAAAATAATATGGAGGGATAATTGAAAAATCCACATCCATATAAACTAAATCTGGTAGACTCAAAGGCAAACGAAAATGTAAAACTGTAAAAATGGAAGAGAAGTATTGAATTTCAAACCAAGCAACTTATTGAATGTTTCAGTTTAAATAATTTCTATTTAAATTTTTTAAATTCCCTAAAGCCCTCGCTATTCGAAAGGGAAAAATCCGACTATTTGCGTGGAAATTTCGGTACACGCAACAGTTACGGTCTCCAAAATCAGGTCTCCAGACAAAAAAATTTGTTATGGCTTACGACAAATAATTATCTTACCAATTGTTTAAAAAATGGTTGAATTTTAATAAATAATGGCTTATTTGAAGGGGGGGGGGGGTGTTCCCTACATCTATACTATTTCAACTACAGAAAAATTTATTTGAAAAATTGGAAACAGTATGAATATTTTTTAAAGAATATTTTCCCCGAAAAGGAAGCAATTATTTAATAAAATTCAACCATTTTTCAAAAGTTGGTAAGAAGCGATAGTAAGAAAATAATCAATTTAAAAAAAAAAAATGTCGAAAAACTAAAACGACCCGTTTGTGGGAAATTTACCCAGAGATATTAATACTAAACCTAAAAATAGTAATATTCGTTTAAGATTAAAAAAAAAACCAAGATTAGTTTCCTTTTATTGCTGCCGTAAATTGTAATTTCACCGAGCCAATAATTGAGTTCGCATATTTTCCATTAATGCCCTCCAATATAAGGGCAATCTAAATGTAATTATGAATCGATTCGAATTAAGGAAAGCGTTCACGAATGCATATAACCTTTACCTCTACTCGTGCTGAGGGAATTATTGATTTATCTCTGATTAGAACCAAGTTCAGCCTTACATAGAACTCAGCAGACTCATTACCGTCTCTATATGAATACGGAGATTACCCCAGATGATGACTAATTAAAGGATACCTAACAGTTAAAACAGCTGCGCTACTACCTGCTATAGTATGCACCTTCTATTTCTGGGAGACTCCAGACAAAACTTATTGCACTGCACGAGTCTCTGGTAGAGTACAACCTAACTATACGCGCCTACGATAATATTATCCTAGGTCCAATTATTTGCTCTAGCGTTTAGAGGACAATGAGATTATCTCGCGGTGAACGTTTGTGGAGGGCAGAGAACTTAGGGAAGCTCTTCTCGAATGCAACGGGTGCGTTTTCACATAAACGGAAACAAACTCCTATCAACTCCTACTAAGTTCCCCTAGATTCTCGTCTAAATCTAAAACTTTCAGCGTTCTCCCAAATAACTAAACCCAGAGACATTTTCTGACAATTTTAATTATGGATAACATCCAATTTTCGTGGACTATGTTCAACTTTGAGGAAAAATTTTGCTATACTCAAGATTGCTACAAAATCCTAATTTCATAATTCCCTCGCCATACAGACTCTTATAAGGGTACATTCACAAATTACGGAAAACATACATAAAATACATTTATTTCAAATCAAAAAGTTGAGATTTTAAGTTAAAAAGATGAATTTCGAACCAGAAATGGAAAAATGTTTGATAAAAAAATGAGTTCTGAACGAAAAGTGTAATAGTTGATATTTTTACTAACAAATATTTTACTTTGCAATAAAAAACAGTAGAATTAAAACAAAAAATATGAATTTATAACAAAGTAGTTAAATTTTCAATCAATGAAATGAATATTCAACTAAAAATTCAATAGTTACATTTTCAGTCAAAAAAGTTAATGTACAACGTAAAAACGAAAATTAAACCAAATAAAGAAATTTTTAACCGTAACTAAAACCGTTACATTTTAAGTAAAAAAAATGAATTTTCAACAAAATCAAACAATCTGTCAACGAAACAGTTAAATTTTCAATCAAGAAGATTCAATTTCTGCGAAAAAGATAAATTTTCGCACAAAACATGTAATAGTTAAATTTGCAATTAAAGAAATATAGTTTTAACTAATTTGATAAACATTTAACAAAACGAAATTTAATTTTAGCCAAGTAGAATTTTTATTCCAAAAATTAATTTTCTACCAATAAAGACAACAACAAAAAATACGATTTTTTGACGATTTGTGTAATATCTGTTATACCCACCTACAAATATTTTATTCTTCAATCAAAACCAGTTAAAATACATAAAAAATACGCATTTTTAACAAAATAGTTCAATCCTTAACCAAAGAAATAATTGTTTGAAATAAAATAGTAAATACAAAACCAATAAAATGAATTTTTCATCAAGCAATCGAATTTTTGGTCCACAAGTGGAATTTTCGACTAAAAAGTATTTTAAATTAAAAATAACAATAAAAAAGTAAATTTTGAATCAAAAATAAAACAGTTATATTTTCAATAAAAAAATGACTTCAACTCAATAAAGTAATTTTCAACGAAATAGTTCAATTTTCAACAAAGGATATTTTAAATTTCTATAGAAAAAGGTACTTTTTCCACCAAAAATGGAATAATTAAATTTGCGCTTATTAAATGAATTTTTAATAAAATCCCTATTTTAGAAATTTTGCCAATATCATTGTTTCGTTTTCAACGGCATGTGTCGCCAGGTTAAGAATAAATATCGTTGGCTTCAGCTAATAAAAATTTCCGTGTACACGCACGGTGAGAAATTTCGAGAGATTAATTAATTGAACTGCACCTTGATTTTATCACGCTTTGGTACGAGAACTAAAGTTTCGAAACCCTTGCTTTTAAAACAACGGTCTTTGGTTTAAAAGCGAGGCTTCCAAGATCATATTTCTCGCACCGAAGCGTGATAAAATCAAGGAGCAGTTCATGAATGAATCTCTCGAAATTTCTCTAGGTTTGGCCTTAATATAAAAATGCTCAAACTTAAAGATTCTAACGATATTACCATATTGCTCTATTAGAATGTCTCGATTTTTCAATGAGGTTAGGAGTTCTGAATTGTTAAAAATTTCAAATTGTACAATTAAAAGCACAAACTCATTAATTAACAGGAAAGTAATAATATTTTTGGTGTACCGTTATTTATAGTATAAGAAAAACCGACCTTGTGCTTCATAATAGATCAACTTTGCACTGCCTAGATAACAGACGTAATAACGTTACGTATGTTTAATTGAAGTCTGATGACAATACTTTCTTGACCTCGTTTCTCTGGAATGTCTTCAATTCCTCACGGCATTCATGAATCTTAACTACTTGTGACGGAGAGGCAAAACGTGCAAAACATTAAGTGAAAATCGTTTAAAAAACGCGCAATATATAGGGTCTGCGTCAATAACATGAGCATGCAATATGCATATCATTTTATAAGCAGGAAGGTAATTTCTGATTTGTTCACTACATTTATGTCCAGAACATCGTTATGCACACCATTCATTTCTAAATTAACTTCTACCCAGTTCCAAACTCCCATAATACATTGTGAGTAAATGTTAAACTACTCCAAAATGTTATCTCGTTACTGTATTGAAATTGTATTTTAGCACACACTACAATGTGCGCGAATGTTACAAATCCCCTGAAAGCAGCAAAGGAGAAACTTTGAGTACATGAAATTGAATTGGATTTAATATTTACCATTTCGATAAAACCTTCATTTTAGAAGTGATCCGAAAGTTTCTTTCCAAAATTCTGTATTAGGAGAAAAGTTTTCACTTGTCTGTAAGAATACAGACGGGTTTCTCCCAATTTGCTATCAAAAGCTCTACGGCTCCAGGCATAAAATAGACGACTTAAGTGAACAAATAAAGTTGATCGAAATGAAACTGAACGCTCGGAATTGCAATTGCAAATCTGATTTAATTAAAAAATTTCCCTCCAATCAGATCAACACTCACGCGAAGAAAGTTCCGCCTTTGTATTTTCCTTGAGGGAATCCTTGCAAGCGACTCAGATTCAAATTAAAAATTGCTTCGGGCATTTATTGGGTTTCAAGTTACGCACAAAGCTATGTTGTTGTTTCCAGTGTATTTCCAACTCTCTTAAAATTACTGAGGTTAGACTGATCACTTTTGAAAACGCTACATTTGTGTCGCAGAAGCCTATATTTTTCATCTCCATATGTGAGTGAAGGCACTTGAGAGACATACATCTGTAATTTGCGAAGAAGATTTTGTAGCAAATATGCTGGAAGAAATAAATGATTTTTGATCGAAACTACAAAAAGACGGAGGGCCTGTGAATATTTAAAAGCTGTTTTAATTTCAGAGTGCATAGTGAAATCGCATGTGAAATCATGGACAGCAGACTGGATTCCGAAGGTCGCACGTTGGTGTGAGACGGTTTGATATACATCAGCCAGGCCTACCGGTTTCAGCTGCGATGTTGTTTTTGTCGCGATCATATCCCTTCTGGTAAATGCAAATGGAGATTATGAGCCCTGCCTGCGATGATATTAGGCGATGCATTGCATCCAGATAATGCTGATCGCGTGTTTCGATCTTGCGGTAAAGCTTCTACCATATTCTTCACACAAAATTTGACAGCGATTATCAATTGCCATCGCCCATCACACGAACAAGTAACAACAATCTCGAGTAACAAAACCCAACATTTAGATCAGAAAAAAATGTCTAGGCATTTTTAATATGATTCTTTTTATTAACTAGGAGAACGTACATTAATTACGGCACGATTCACAAAAGAAACTAGGGATTCAATTTTGTTTCAGCTCATTTTCTCACAAACTCATTTTGAACTTTAGACATGTTCGCTTTCTTGTTCAATCAATTAAAAAAATAATATTAAAATGTAAGAAAGTTAAACGAGATTAAAATCAAATTTAAAATCCTATTTAACGTCCAATAACCAAGTTAATGTGCAGAATTCCTGAAAATAAAACCAAGCCTCCAACGAAAAAATTTAGATAACCACCAGCAAATGACCATATTTTAATTTGAAAAAAAGATTTAAACAATTCTAAAAAGTGTTCTCATTTTTCTTTTTGTGCAAAAAAATAATTTTTTTTTCTTTTCTTTTTTAGTACCTATTTTTTAAATCTGTTTTTAAGTTGCAATAGGAAAATTTTAGGGTGGTTCTCCCAAATTTGATAGTTAGATTCTTGGTTTTATTTTCAGAAATTCTGTACATAAAAATGATATTAAAATATAATTTTTAATAATTATATTAATTTTCATAAAAAAAGTTCTTTGATCAAAATGAAACTTAATTTTCTTTTATTATTAATTTTAGATGTTAATTTTTTTGTCTACTGATCTATATCAATATTATTAAAATATTGATAAATCTTAAGATTGTGAAAAAACGTCTCTATCTCCGCTGGGATCCGAACCCAGAACCTTCAGATTTCCGGTCTGATGCTCTTACCAATTGAGCTACGGAG
>JAAAKG020183344.1:0-25659 GCA_010014905.2 Druon quercuslanigerum
GAACTCAGTGCGATTTTTTTTCACTGAGATAGAGCTACTTTTTCCCAAGTGTCAGGACTTTCTGTCCCGATATTAATATAGTCTATTATTTTTTTTTATTTTTTTTTTTGGAAACGTTGCCCATTTTGGAATTTTTGAGATTTTTTAAGGCTTTTCCCCCAGTTCATTAAGTTTTTTCGCTTTTTCGAAAATATGAGAAAGACGTAAAAAACAATAAAAAGTGGTAAAGGTCTAATTACGATCATTGTTCTATTTAGTATTTTTTTAGTACCTCGGGAGATATAATTTTTTGAAAACCTTGTTCTTTTTGCCATTTATTAGTGTTTTTTTTATTTGATTCTAGTTTGTCCAAAAATATCTTCAGAAACAGACGATAAACTCGGAAAAGTAATTTAAAAATTATACTTATTTCAATTTTTTTTAATATGGCCTTTTTTTGCAGTTTTTGAGATTTGTAGGTTTGACTTGTTCCAGTTTATCAAGTTCTTCCGCTCCTAAAGCTTATGAGACAAACGAAAAAATAATACAAAAATGGTGAAGCTGTTTCGCTTTTTTGAAAAATTGAAGCACGCAGTTTTCTCAAACAGCTACTTTTTTCCCGTCGGAATTTTTGGCTAAAATATAGGTAATGTGTATCCAAGGCGAATTAAGTTTGTCTTTTTAGCGAGAAAACGAAGAAAAAGTAATCATCTTTGTAGTTTTAAACGCATTATATCGTTATTCCATAAACTAACATTATCCTGATTTGAAGTAAAAAATAACAGTAAAATACAATAAATGCGAGAATCGTTTTTAAAGTAAAATGTGAAAAAATCTCATTTTGCCCTTAAAGTTTGAATCTATTTGTAAAAAATGTAAAAATGTCGCTATGTAAATTGAAGAAAAAAAATACCTCTCCTTATTTCTCACGTAGAAAACCGTATTTATTTGACAATTCAATTTGGAGCATATCACCCGCTGGCCTGCATACTCTGAAATTGTTTCGGGCTGCCTTTTTAATTGAAGTCATTTTGCAAATTGAAAATTGCAGTCTCGCGCCATTGGTCGAAGCGCCTTATATTGCACGTAAGCTCGATTGGGCAAATACAGTTTGGCCACGCGACTGGCCAGAAGATAGCGAATTAAAACGACCCGAAGTGCAAAAGTACTGCCTGATGGGTGTCAAAGACAGCTTCACCGATTTCCACGTTGATTTTGGTGGCACTTCTGTCTGGTATCACGTTTTACGCGGGGAAAAGATATTTTATCTTATAAGGCCGACACCGACAAATTTACAACTTTATCAACATTGGATGTGCAGTTCTACGCAAAGTGAAACTTTTTTTGGAGACCAGGCGGACGCATGCTATAAGTGCATTCTGAAAGAGGGTCAAACTATGTTGATACCAACTGGATGGATTCACGCAGTTTTAACACCCGTTGACTCACTTGTTTTTGGAGGCAATTTCATTCATAGTCTCAACATCCCTATGCAAATACAGTACGTATAATTAATAATCGTCTTTTTTGAGCAATGCAACAGCTAATTTTACAGGACCCTGTTTTTCAGGATTATCCGTAAATGTTTTCTAATTGGCATAAAATTCCCTTCAAATTCCTCAATTGTAGATGAATATTAAAAAAAAAAGTCTCGCGGGTTTGAACGTTCTTGAAGTCTGGTGAACATTCCTTCCTAAAATCTTTAGAATCTGTGTGAAATCTCTAAAAATATTTTGAAATTTTGGCAAATTCTTCGAAATCTTTTGTCATAATAATTTATTGACAAGTAAAAATGAGAGTAAAGTTTCCAGTGGATTAACGACTTCTTTTTTATAAATTAAAACTTAAAAATACTGGGTTGCCACTGGACCGTAAAGCCGGGAAATGTAAGTGAATTTATTTTTTGATCTGGAATTTTACAAATCTTTAGAAGAAAAATCTGTCCAAGCTCGATTACAATAGTTTTTGAAAATAATTAGCTAATGATCTTTTTGAATTGTGATATCATTTAGTTCACAAATGCGCAATTCAAAAATTTTGAAGACTTTACAAGTAAAAAGTAAAAGCTTTTGAAGCTGAAAATTTTGGATAAAAAACACTTTTATTTCATCAACTGTAAACATAATAAATAAAACAAATTTTAATGGATCTGTACTTTAAGTATGAAAAGGTAAACAATAATTGATTTGACAAAACGTTTCTATACCCGTTCAAAATTCAAGAATTTCCCGATTTTAACTTTAGAAATGAAACTGTTTTAATTCGAATGTCGTATTAATTATGATATGAACGTCTGATTGAAACTTTAAATAACTTCATACTAATATATTCGTAATTTAAGGCTTTTATTAAATTAAAAATAGTGTTTCAGTCTAAAATGTTTCATTTTTATCCCATTAAATTTGAACATTTTGAATAAAAAAAGAAAAATTATTGAATATTTAGCAATTCTTGAATGTTCATTTAAGACGAGTAAATTAAAAACAAGAATTAAAAAGTAAATAATTTAAAGCTTGATTGTTTGACGTAGAAATCCTAGAATCGTCAAAATTTCTGGGAGCTTTTAAACTTTTAACATTAAAATTTAAATTGTTTTAGTTAAAAAAATGTTTAGTTTGTCAGTAAAATTTTTGAATTTTGGTGTATAAATAACCACTGAACACATATTATTTGTAAAGCGAGTAATTTGAAGAAATATTTAGAAGTTTTAAAAAGATTTAAAATTAATTTGAAACATTTAAAATGAAATAAAATAATTTAAACGAAGTTTATATGCCGAAAAAATTCTGCTATTCGTACTGAAATTTGTGTACAAATAGTCACAGTCTAATTTAAAACAAAATCTAGATTTTTGCAGATCTCAAATAAAATTTTAAAAGAATATTTAAAGAGATTTTTAAAGTCTTTCAAAATTGTCAAAAAAGAATCTGGAGGATTTTATAGAAATTTTTTTTAATTTGCAGGATTTTCAAAAAATTGTAGGGGAAATTCAATTTATTTCCAAAAGATGTTTAGAAGTTCTGAAAAATTTCAAAAATAATTTTAAGTTCGAAAATATTAAAACAGTTGTAGATTTCTCAAGATTAAAACAAATTGAAGCTCTCCAAGGATGTTTAAACTATTTACGACGAAAATTATTTAATTTTTAATTTAAGAAGTGTTTGATTGTAAAAATTTTTTTTTGCCAATTTGTAATGTTTCTATCTTAAAATTGCCTAAAATAATATAATGTTGACAATTTGAAAGTTCATTGATTGATTCTGTAATTTCCAAAATTTAAAGTCATAATGTAGATTTATATTTTTGGCATTGTATCTGAATGTTTGAACTCCATATAATTTATAAAAGTTAAAAATTCTAAATTTTGCAGTTTGTCTGCATTTCATTAAAAAAAATTTCAATTAAAAAGTGTAAGTGCCGTCCATTTTATACGTTTTTATTTTTATTGATCATTTGAACACATCATTTTTGAATTAAAACATTTTTAAACTTTCATTTTTAAAGTTTAAAAATCAAGAATTCCACTTTGAGCATCACAATTATAATAATAAAACGTTCATTAATTACGTCAGATGTTTCAAAGGATTTCAAAAGATTTGAAATAATTGCAATGATTTTAAAGTATTTTTTACTTTTTAGAATATTTTAAATACTTTTTGGAAATTTTATGATATCTCAAGGAATTTAAAAAGATTTCAAAAGTTCAAAATATTGAGTGCAGAATTTTAATTGATTATAAACGATTTTAAAAGTTTGAAGAAATTACCCATTAAAATTTCAAAGAGAATATAAATTTTTTAGTAGATCCTTAATGTTTTTCAAGGACCTCAAGGACTTCAGTCGTTCCAGAAAGTTTACAGGGTTTCAATTGATCCGAAAGGCTTTTAAGGGATTTTAAGGAATAAGAACGATTTCCACGGTTTAAAAACTTAAAGAGATTGAGAAATATTTCAAAGTATATAACTGGATTTCAAAGGATTTCAAAGGATTTCATGAGATTCGGAAAGATTTTCACGTGTTTTAAAGATTTCAATGATTTTTAATGGGAATTCAAAGATTTCCTTTTTTTTTGAAGTCATGGAATTTTTACAAGAGCGTAGTCAATTTTTTTTAATTGCAATATTAAATGGAATAACACGCTCTTTTGTTTGAAATCAATTTTTAGGCTAAAAGTTCAGTTTATTAAGTTTATTTCAAGTGCAACTTGAACTATTTGGTTCAAAATTTGTTTCTTATTTTTTTGTTATTGAAAATTAATTTTCCTACTTAATATACCACTATTTAATATTTGGTCGAAAAATTATTTTTGATTGAAAGTTTTGACCTTTTGTTATAAATCAATCTTCTGGGCTGAAAATAACTGTTTTTATGGTAAATCTAATGATTCTAGTTAATTACTCATTAATTTTTTTCAAAATTCATGTTTTTGGTTGCAAATTCAACTATTTAAGTTGGCGAATCATTATTTTAGTTGAAAATTCGTAGCTTCGGTTGAACACGTATTTTTTAACTGAAAATTTAATTATTAAATTGTTATTTGACAATTTATCTTTGAATTTAAAATTCATGTATTTTCAATAAAATTCGTCTTTGTTGATAAAAACGATTCTTCTATTATATTTTTGTTTGAAAATTGATATTTAAATGGTATTTTTTTTGTTTGATGATACAAACATTTTTGTTGAGCATTCATTTATTTTTAATTTTGACTTAAATTTTTTTGTCTACATGGTGTAAATTGGTAGAAAATTCATTGTATTGGTTAAAAAACTACTTTGTTCAAAATTGAAATCATTTCTCAAAAATTTATCTTTTTGTTTAGAATTCATTTATTTGAGATAAAGATTGATTATTTTAGTTGAAAATTCATTAGTTTGTTTGAAAATGTAACGGTTTAGTTAAAAGTGATTCTTCTTTGATTGAAAATTCAACTTTTTGTTAAAAATTCATATATTTTATTTAAAAACCGTCTTTCTTGCTAGAAAATTAATTTTCTTGTTTGAAAATCCATTTTTGTTGCTTAAAAATTTTAGTATTGCAATTAACTATTGATAATTTTAGTAATTAATTCATCTTCTTGGTTAAAAAAAAGAATTGGTTAATGGTTCAATTAAATTTGTTTAAAAAATTAATAATATAATTTTTTTGTGTAAAAATAATTTTTTAAATGAAAATTTAACTTCCATTTTTGGTTGAAAAGTGATATTTTTTTGTTCAAAATTCAGCTATTTGTTTGAAAGTTGATCTTTTTCAGTTGAAAATTCAACCCTTTGATTGAGAATTAATGTATTTTTTTGAAAACTCTTCTTGTTGGTAGAAAATTAATCCTTTTGTTTGGAAACTTCGTGTATCTTTTTGAAAGTCCAAATTTCTACGTGAAAAGTTAGGAATTTGAAGCGGTTCAAGTTAGTTTTTGATATAGTACTCACATTATTGTACCTAGATATGCACTATATTTTAAATAAAAGTAGATGAAATAAAAATGTGTTTGAATATTTATTCAAATTCATGTATTTTTAAGACAATTTCGAGAAATGATTATGTTTTTAGCATTATTTAATTATTTATTTAATCTATCATGCTAAAATGTTTAAGATTAATTTGTAATAATAATTAAATTCCTATAAAATAAAAAAAGACCTTATCTGTAATAAACTCGCGAAAAATAATACCTGGAAAAAGCTTGAGATACCTGGAAAAAACCTGGTATTTTCAGGGATTTTTTTGCAGGATTTGAGTAGACATCCTGAACAACAAATGTTAATGAGTGTGATTTTAAAAAGAAATTAACTGAAGAATTTTATGAAAACACCCTCCATTCAGTCGTTTTTCAAATTTATTTTAATTTTTTAAAATAAAAGAACAAGAATTCCCGCGTCGAGTAGAAAAATAAAATACCGAACACCTACGCTTGTTCGGAAAATAATGCATTTTGAAAAAAATAATTCCCAAATGATTGTAGAAAGTACAAATAAAAATTGTTGACAATCAATGGAATACGTGCCCTTTATTTTCTTTTTAGAATAATATATTCAAATGAAAAAACATTCTGACGCATGACCTAGATTTTTATTGAAATTTTTCCTGGTTCGAAATGGACTTGTTCAATTCATAATAATCATACTAAATATTTTACTATGATTATCATAGTTTTAGGAATTTCAAGTTTTAAAATAGTTTTCCTTACTTTTTATAAAAGTACAAATGATCTAAACCACTGAAATCTTTTAAATTACTGGAAATTTATAGAAAACTTAAAATATGGTGTACACTCGAATATTGAGACGGAAAACGATCAATTGTATTTTTTAAAAAGGCTAAAAATTAAATGCATCAGTTTAATAATTGGCTAGGAAAATATCAAGAATATTAAATAATTACAGTATTTTCAACGCCTTTCTAAGCCTAAAAGACCCCTATTTTCCCTAAGATATTCCTTAAAATCACTGTAAAGTCTGAGCTACGTTTAAACTTCACATTATCTTTTACTCATAATTCTTTTCAGAATATACGAAATAGAGAGGAAAATGAAAACTCCTTACAAGTTTCAATACCCAGGCTTTGAAACTATAAACTGGTTTGCGGCTAAAAAATTATTGAAAGAACTAAAGGAATTAAACAATGAAGGAAAAAAGTGTCCTCCCTACTTTTTACAGGGAGTTAAAGCGTTACTTAGTATTCTCAAACAGTGGAACACTGACAAAGATGTAAGTTGAATATTTATTTCGATTTGCTTTTTTAAAGTCAATCTTACTCATTTTTAAAGAAGAAGTCATTATAGTCTTTTTTTAAAGGAAAACCCCACTTTAGTTACTTGATTCTATTCCAATTTGAGATTTTAACTGAACAATTTTTTTTTTTATATTAAATTAATCTATGCATGAAATGTATAGTAATATATGGTATTAAAATGCTGTGGAGTATCACTCTCCATACTCTTTCCTCTGCTTACTTATTCCCCTTAAAAGAATTCCTCTTTTTCTCCCTATTTTCAAGAAACGTTCCTTTTTTCTTGTTTTTTTTTGACTAAATGCAAACTGAATATAACTCAATAGGAAAATCAAAATATTTTCGATTGAAGGTTAATTATTATGTGTTATAAAAGTTATTATTTAGTGAAGAATTTACTTATTTTATTGAAAATTCAAGTATTTTGTTGAAAAGTTATATTTTTTGGTCGAAAATTCAACTGTTTTGATTAATATTCTCCTTTTTAGATCAAAAAGTTCATATTTTTTGGTAGAGAAATAATCTTTCTATGTTCACAGTTAACTTTTTGAATAAATATTTAAATGGCTTATAAAAAATTCGTGTTATTGGCATGAAAATTCAACTCCTCTGTGATAAATGCAACATTTTTTGGTTGTAGTTTTATCTTTTTTGTTGAAAATTTCGAACGTTTGATTGAAAATTCAAATTTTTGGTTAAAAATTCCACTTTATTGTTAAAAATCCGTATTTTTTCCGTGAAAGTGCAACTATTTGATTCAAAATGTAACTGTTTGGTTAAAAATGATTTTTTTCGTTAAAAGTTTATCATTTAGTTTGATAATGTAACTATTTTGTTGAAAATTATTTTTTTTCTGAATATTAATGGTTTTCGCCCAAATTTTAACTTCCATTGTTGGTTTAAAATTTATCATTTTTGGTACACAATTATACTATTTGATTTAGAATTCATGTATTTTCTAAAAAAATTCGTGTTTTTAGAACAAAATTAATCTTCTTAGTTGAGAATTTATCTTTGTGATTAAAATTTTATTTATTTGGTTAAAAATTCATCTATTTTGTTAGCAATTCGACTTTATGTTATAAAATTTATCTTTGTTGAAAATTCGTGTTTTTTTTTTAATTTATCTTCTTGGTGGAGAATTTATCTTTGTGGTTAATATTTAATCTATTTTGTTTAAAATTCGACGTTTTGGTAGGAAATGTATTTTCATAGTTGAAAATGAAAGTTTTTGTTCAAAAATTCTATTTTATAGAAAATTCATCTCTTGATAGAAATTTAATCTTTTTTGGTTTAAAATTCTTGAAAATTAAAATAAACAAACAAACAAAAAATAAACTTTTTGAAAATTCGTCTCTTGTACTTGAAAGTGCAAATATTTGATTCTAAATGGAAATGTTTACTCGAAAATTAATTTTTGTTCGTTAAAGATTTAACTATTAAACGGATAATTTATCTTTCTTCGTTGAAAATTACCTTTTTTGTTGAAAATTTATCTTTTCGAGATTCAAAGTAAAAAAATATCTAAAACCTTCCACTCTTTTAGCTTGAAAACTCAACTTTTTTGTTGAAAATTTATCTTCTGTTAGAAAATTACTAATTTTTGGTTAAAAAAACAAAGAGTGCTTTGAAAATTATCTTTTTTGTTGAAAATTCGTCTATTCGTGATTTAAATTTTGTTTGATTAAAAATTCGTCTTTCTTAATGGAAAATTATTCCTCTTGATTGAAAATTAATCTTTTTAGTCAAAAATTCATCTGTTTTGATGAAAATTCATTTCTTTGTAGGAAGTTTATATTCTTGGTTAAAATTTAATATTTTTGGTTGAAAATTCATTCATTTTATTCATAAATATTCTCCCTTGGTGGAAATTGCATAATTTTCGGTTAACTTTAAGTGTTTAGCTAAAAATTAATAATTTGTTTTTATTAGTTTAAGATTGATCATTTTAAATTTATGTTTTTGAGTAAAAATTTAAAGTATTTGGTTGAGAATTCATGTATTTTATCGCGAAAAAAGTTTTTTAGTATAAAATTAATATTCTTGATCGAAAATTGTTCTTTTTGGTTAAAAATTCAAATATTTTGTTGAAATTGCAATATGTTTATTTGGAAGGTTAGGAATTGCAAACGTTTCGTATGGAATTCAAGATGGTAGCTATAATTTTATTTTGAATAGTTTATTTTTCTATTTTCGTGAAATATCTCACCCTATTGGCTCTGTTTTGAAAGAATTTCAAGCTGCCAAGTCTACAACATTAAAATTTAAATGATAATTTTTTGGTTTTCAAGTCTAATCAATTGAATTACATTTTGTCTAAATATTAGTTCTAAAATGTATTCTAGCAATTGTGACCTTGGTTTCCATCCGATAAATTAAATGTGTAATCGAATCGTAATTTTTGAGTAGAGTGTTTCAAATACTTGTTTCAAGTACATACTGCCACACTTGATCTTTTTGTTTTATTTCAGTATAACATGGTTAGTCGTAGCCATATACCGGAAACAATAAACAGCCAAAAACTGTTGAAAGACATCAGCAAGGAAATCAGAAATGCTGAACGATATCTGATATCTTTAAATCCTCCGAAGCCAGAGCGCGAAAGCAAACGGAAGAAAAAAAAACCGTTAAATAAGGATTTTGTTGACTATGAAGTCGCAGATCGAATGAAACACAGTGCATTCACAGCAACACTGAATTCTGTGACGAAGGAAACTCTAGGAGTGAACAGACCATCTATAAAAATGACTTTACCAAAACCACCAGCCTTCCCATTTGTGAAAACAAATACGGCTGCATCGCCAGCAGTCACAGACAAAAAGCGTGCCTCGAAAACTGGAAAGCAGAGTCCAAAAGTGATTAGATTTAAGCTAGGCGACAAGGAGGTGGTTAGAAGTACAAATGACAATATTATTTATGGTAATTTTGCAATAGATAGTACCGTGGAAACAGCCAAGGAGTTTACGTGGAAACAGACATCGGTCTACGACTTTCATGACGGAAGCAATGAAAGTGACTATGGAGGATTGACTGTGGATGAAGCGCCCAAGCGAAGGAAAGCAGCAAAGTCAACTCCGCAGAAAAAAGTCAAACGCTTCGAAAACAATGATGTCGAGGTTCTTAATAATATTCCAAAGAATGGCATCGAAGAGCTATTAAAAGCATCGGCCTATACTTTGGGAACTACTGGTCAACGGCTAGATATCGCGTACGTATTTCACTCTTATTTTACATTAGGAACTGTACTTAAATTATGTAAGAGCTCAACGGGGAAAGAGGGGTCGATAGATTTTGTTTCTACGTTCATATTTAGATTTTTTTATTAAATATTAAAATTTCTTCTTTAAAAAATTCGTTTTATTTGCATGAAAGTCAACTCGTCGCAAAGTGGGATGAAATCAAAAAAGGAGGTTCAAAATAACTTGTACTTGGCAATTCATAACCTTTTTTTTTTAAGAAAAATTCAGCATTAAATTTTGAAGAAATTTATGTAGCTTAATTTTTGATTTTTTTTGTTTTCCTTAAACTTTTATATTACTGCAAAGAGTTAAAATTACTTTCTTTCATCGGAAAAATATTACTCGATCCTACAAATTTGTTATCCGATATTTTTTATTAATTTTATAAACAAATTGTATGAATAAGTGGCCAGTGTAGGCATTGAAAGGCAGAAAGAAATCCTTTTTTCTAATTTTCCTTAAATGAAGTCACCAGTGATGTTTAATGAGAGTGAATTATCATCCGATATTTTATTCATTTTATAGACAAAATATATAATCAAATTTGTAACTTGGTAATTTAGAGATCGAAAAAATCCATTTTTTCCCCTAATTTTCCTCAAATGATGTCGCCAGTGATTATGGGAAAAAAAGGATTTTTTCGATCTCTAAATTACCAAGTTACAAATTTGATTATATATTTTGTCTATAAAATTAATAAAAATATCGGACGATAATTCATACTCATTACACATCACTGGCGATTTCATTTAATGAAAATTAGAAAAAAAGATTTCTTTCTGCCTTTCAAAGTCTACACTGGTCATTTGTTCATATAATTGGTTTATAAAATTAATAAAAAATATCGGATGATCGTTTCTCATCATTAAACTTTACTAAAGATATAATTTGTGAAAAATTAAGTGAAAAAACAATTTCTTTCTGCCTTTGAATGATTATTTGTTCAATTAATTATTTTATAAAAATTAACAATGTCATTTTTTGCTCTTAACTGCCACCGTGCATAATGTCTGGCAATGCTGATCATAGGAAAACAATTCACGAAGATAAAAAAAAAACGAAAAAATCTACTTTTTCTTTTTCTTCTTTTAAAACAAAAAAATTAAAAATCAGACCTCATAAATCTCTTCAAAATTTAATGCTGAATTTTTCTTTTAAAAAATACAAAATTGGTTAAGAATCGCCAGGTAAAAGTTATTTTGAACCTCGTTTTTTGATTTCATCCCACTGTGCGTTGTTTGAAAATGCAACAGTTTTTGGTTGCAGTTTATTTTTTTCAGATTTCGGCAATTTTATCAAAAATTTAACTGTTTGATTAAAAATTTCACTTTTTTGTTGAAAATTCGTGTCTTCCTTAAAAGTGCAATTATTTGATTCTAAATGCAACTGTTTGGTTGAAAATTATTTTTTTTTAAATTAAAAATTCATCACTTTATTTGAAAATGTAACTATTTTGTTAAACAATTTTTTTGGTTAATGTATGATTTTCCTCGAAAGTAAAACTATTCTTTTGGTTTAAAATGGATATTTTTGAGTAGAAAATTTCATTATTTGATTGAGAATTCATGTATTTTGTCAAAAAATTGTGTTGTTTCAAAATTCCTCTATTTTTTTAAAATTGATCTATTTTGGTAGAAGTTTAATCTTTTTTTGATTAGAAATTTCGCTTTTTTTGTAGAAAATTGGTTTCTTTCACTTGAAAGTGCAACTATTTGATTCTAAATAGAACTGTTCCTTTGAAAATTAATTTTTCTCGTTGAAAATTCAGCTATTGAGTTTATGATTTTTCATAACTTTTATATTGGAAATTCATCTTTTCGGGATTAAAAGTTTATTTGATCAAAAGTTCGTATTTTTGGAAGAAAATTAATCCTTATTAGTGAAAAGTTCATGTTTTTGATAAAAAATTTATTTTTTTCGTTAAAAATTTATCTATTTTGTTGAAAATTCACCTTTTTGTAGAAGTTTCATCTTTTTCGGTTAACTGTAACTATTTCGTTGAAAATTAATAATAATTTTTTGTTTAAAAATCAACTACGTGATTGAAAGGCGAACTAACTACTACTTTGGTTGAAGAATTATTTTATTCGTTAGAAGTTAATCTCTTTCTTCATTGAAAATTAACTTTTTTGTTGAGAATTCGTCTTTTTGGGATTAAAAGTTTATTTGATCAAAATTATTATTTTTTTGCAGAAAATTAATCTATTTGATATAAGATTTTGTCACGATTTATTATTGAAGGGAGTGGGGGTCTTTATGCATGTATAATTTTTGCCAGAGATACCTGGTGCTTAAAAAACGAACCTTGCCAACAAAAATTTCAACAAACTTCAAGGAATTTTATTGGTCAGAAAAAATGCAGGGATTTAGAAAAAAAATCATGTAAAAGTCAGGGAATTTCTATAAATTTAAAGAATTGTCAAACTGAATAAATTTGAATAATATCTACTTTAATTTGAAATTGTTTTATTCCGTTTATACAAGATTCCATGTTACAAATGTTACAAATTGAAGATTCTTGCCTTTAATCATTACTAAGGGCCAGGGAAAAATTAGGGAATTTTTTTAATGAAGTGTTGCGGTAACCCTGATATAATATTCTTGTCAGTAATTTATTTGGCTTATTTTTTTGCAGTTTCTTACACCTGAAGATTATCTTTTTAGTTATAAATTGTATTATTTGTTTGAAAATTCAACAATTTGGCTAAAAAGTCATTCTTTTTGGCGCAGAAAGCACCTATTTCGTAGAAAACTTACTTTTTGTTTAAAATCTATATTTTGTGGTTAAGAAATGAACCGAAATATTTTCTAGATCAAAGCTCAACTTTAATAAAAAAACTTTTTTTTATTCAAAATTCATCTGCTTTACTACATTTGGTTTACTACTTGGTTGAAAAAATTCGTCTATTGGATTGAAAATTCAATTTTTTTCGTAGAAAATTGTTATTTGTTCAAAAAATTCATATTTTTATCTTTAAAAGTCAACTAGAATATTTTTTGGATGAAAATTCAACTATTTATTCTAAATTTTTTAAAAATAAAAATTCATCTGCCTTAAGATTTATTTGATCTGTTTTAAAATATAAAGGCAACTATTTGGTAGAGAATAAAAAAATTTTGTTAAAAAATCATCCTTTTTTTTTTTAGAAATTTTCTTTATTGCATGAGTATTAAACTTTTTTTTTAATTATTTGGTTAAATCTCTTTGTTAAGAAATCATGTTTTTCTTTAATTTTTTTGTTCAAAATTAATCTTTTCAATTAAAAATTCAACTACTTGTGTAAAAGTTAAAAAAAAATTATTAGAAATTTATTTTTTTGATTGAAGGCTTGTTTCTTTGATTGAAAATTTAAATGTTTAGTGGAAAAGCCTTTTTTCAAAATTAATGTTAAACTGAAAATGTAACTTTTCCAGTTTTTTAAGATTATTCTTTTTTAGTTGATAATTCTCCTTTTTTGGTAAAAAAAATCATTTCCTTGATTCGAAACTTCATTTTTGTTGAATAAAAATGCATCATTTCCCGAGAATCTTAATTTTTAAAAATCTAGATTTTGTTTAAAAATCTTCCAGATTCTATTTTGAGAGTTTTTGAACATTTTGAAAATAAATTTTATCATGAAATAAAATAACTTATTTGGACGTTTTAATTTATAAAATGTATGGCGTAGGAAATTTGTGATGTTTTTCTTTAATAGATAAACTAACTAAATACAGCCACTAAAAATAATATTAGCGCAGTTGTCACAGCCAATCAGTTTTTTGACAACAATGTATGCCAGATATCGTTACACCACTTTTTTTAGATGTGATTTTTGCGTGATTAGTTGTTATTGCTTAATATAATGTAAAAATCTCATTTTAATGTGTTAATTATTATTTTCAGTCCTTCAGCGTCTAGTCCTCTTTACGAGCAACCTGCACCAGCCCCTACTGGGTAAGTGAAAATTAAAAAAAAATCAATTAGACTTAATCTAACTGAACTGTATGAGCAATTTTTAAAATCGAAATTTCGATTAGATCGGATTTTAGGAATTCGATTCAATGCTTTTAGAAAAATATTTGTAGAACTAATACAACAATTTAGGTAAAATCCTCGAAATTTTATGTTTACTACATTTATTCTGTAGGAAAGTTTATTCTTTTTGGTTGAAGAGTCTAGGTTAGAATTTGATAAACTATTTCAGTCTAAAATATTTAATTTTTAAACCATTCAATTTGAACAGTAATTGTGAGTTACATATTCAGTACTAAACTTTAAGCCCTACAGTTTTAATTGTTCTATTTAAAAAATTGAATGTTTAAGTCAAGTTGTTGAATTTTGATTGGAAACTTATTATTTTTAGAAAAAAATTGAGTAAGTTTAAGATATTTAGAGGTTTTAAAATAATTTAAAATTAATATAAAATTCGAAATTATTTAGAAGCTTTTTAAGAATTTTGAAAATCTTTAGAATAATAAAAAACATTTGCTTGGAAAATTGAAAATAATTTTTCATTTTGAAGGATTAATTGTAAGAGAATATTTCAAACGATTTAGAATGATTTACAAAATCATAAAAAATTAATCTGGAAGATTTTAAGGAAAATTGTCTAATTTGGCAGGATTTAAAAAAATGTAGGAAAATGTAGAGAAAAAATTCGAATTATTTAAAAAGATTTTTAGAATTTCTGAACAAATTAAAAAAAACTTGAATTTGAAAAAATTTAAAATAATAATGTGTAGATTTTAAGATTTTGAAATATAATTTAAAGCATTTTAAGAATGTTTAATTATTTAAAATTCAAATAATTCAACCTTTAATTTAAGAAGTATTCAGTTTATTAAACAATATTTAACGTTCAATAAATGAATCTGAATAATCAAAATCTACAATTTATAAAAGTTTAAAATTGTTAATTTGACAGTTTCACTGCACTTAATTTAAAACTGTTTAGTTTAAAAGTGTTAGTGGCTTTCATTTAATACGTTTAAATTTTCGAGCATTTAAACCCAAAATTTATGAATTAAAAAACATTTAAACCTAAATTTTAAAAGTAAATAATTCAAGTCTTTATTTTTGAATGCTTTAAATGGTAGTTTAGTTTTTAATGTTTCGAATGGAAAAACTTTTAGCTTTGGAGTTCCATTTTTGTTAAATTTCATTGAACGTAAAAAGTGTTTTCGAATTGGAGAAAAAAACCGGAAAATGACTGGGAACTTTTTTCTTTTATTAAAACGACCACCCTGAAGCTGCACAAAAATTAAAGTATCTAAATTTTTGGGCAGAAAGTAGTTACCCTGTTTTGAATTATTATTGGGCTCTGAAGTCTGAAGATTCTTTCAGGCAGACACAAAAGTATAGAATCTTTTAGAGTTTTTATTAACATCTTGTGTAGATAATCATCGATTATAAGCACAAATATAAGTAAAATAATCAATTCTAATTTTAATATATTAACACGTATCATCTCTTAACTATAAATTACAATAAATTAATTATTTTACGTACATTAATATTTTAAGTTAATGATTACCTACTGTAGGTCGCTTTCCCCTATGTGCGTAAAATAAAATTCACCCTGTATAGATGGATGTCTTAGTATTTATAAATTGAAAACGTCCAGTTCTGTTAGGGCTTCACCATCAACGCGAGAAGCTATCGCAGGCATGCTGTCCATCAGCGAGCAATGTTACTCAACCACATCGGAAAAACCATCGAAGCCAGTTAAAACAATAAGACCAGCACGTGCTGATGAAGAAGACGAAGATCTCTTACTTGAGAACATTGATAAAGTACACCAAGATGATGATTTTAGTAAGTTCTTAAAAAAATTATTTCCGAGGAGTTTACTACTTCTGGATTCTGATGTAAACTCGCTGCAATCTCAAGCAATCCCTTTTGATCCCCCTTTATAGAAAAATATTATAGGAAATTCAATATAGGTTCAGAATGATATTTTCCTATAATGAATTTCTTAGCATTTTTCGCTATTCATGAAACATTATTTTTAGAAGAACATTGTAAGGAAATCAGTGTAGAAATTAAGAATGTTAAAATACTGCGAGATTTGATGCAAAAAAATCGAGAAAGTAAAAGCGTAGGATTTTTTTAATGTACTTAATATAGGGTTTCGACAAATGTTAACGAATTTCTATGGATTTTAAGCGATTTCGTCAGATTTCGTAAACATTTCACGACATTTTAAAGATTTCCAAATATATCAGGAGGTTTTAAGGTATTGTAAAGGATTTCAACCAATTTCATCACTGACTTAAGTGCTTTTAAAAGTATTTTAAGGAATTTTCAACTATTTTAAGTAATTAAAAAATTTTTCTTCGGATTTCAAGTGATTTAAAACTATTTCCATGGATTTTAAAATAATTTCGAAAAATTTCGAGGAAGTTTAGAGGATGTTAAAGAATTCCAAACATTTCCGGGGATTTTAAGGGATTCCAAAGGATTTCAAGAGATTAAAAATATTTCAAGAGATTTCAAAGAATTTTGTAAGTGTACCAAAGATTTCAGGATATTTCCATTGAACTTTGGAAAATGAACTTAATTTAATTTAAAGAGATTCCTAGGGATTTCAGCGGATTTTCAGGAATTTCGTCATATTTCAAAACAATTTCAGGAGATTTTAGAAATTTCCTAACAAATCAGGAGGTTTTGGAGATTCTAAGGAATTTTAAAATATACCGAGAACTTCCACAGTTTTTAAGGCTTTTGAAGGGGTTTATGGAATTTCCTAATATTTAAAGTAATTTTACGATTTCATCGGTTTTCAAAGGACTTAAAAATATTTTCATGAATTTCAAGAAATTTCGAAACGTTTCAAGGGATTTCAGAGAAATTTTACTTTTTTCCAAGATGTGTAGGTGTTTCAAAGAATTTGGTAGGATTTACAAATATTTCAAGGAATTTGTAGTGAGCTTTGGAAAATAAATTAAATTTTATTGAATTTCAAGGGATTGTTAGTGATTTCACATATTTCAAGGAATCTTAAGGTACTTCGTGGAATTTCACAAGATTTATGGATTTTATTAAGACCCAAGGATTTCAAGGGATTAAAAAATTTTCTAGGGATTTAAACGGTTTTTTAAAGATGAATTTAATGAATTTTCACTATTTCCAAAGATTTCAAAGAATTGTAAGGGATTCTAAAGGATTGTAAGAGATATACCAAATTTCAAAGGATTTTTAAGAATTTTTACAGAATTTCCAAATATTTTAAGGGATTTTTAGAAAACTTTGGAAAATAAGTGAAATTTTGTTGAATTTCAAAAGATGCTTAGTGATGCTAAAGTTTTCAAGTAATTTTAAGCTTTTTAAAGAATTTCAATAGATTTAAATGATTTTTAAAGCGATTTCTAGGGCTGATAACGGTTTTTTAAAAGAAAACTCTAAATAAATAATTTAGTTAAATTATATTAAAGGACTTTTAAATGAGTTATACTTCTTTAACTGAATTTTTTCTATCTCCAAAGATTTGAAGGGATTTTAGGGGATTATAAAGGTTTTTGGGAGATGTTTAAAATTTCAAGTGATTTAAAAAAAACTTTGGAAAATGAATGAAAGTTTATTGAATTTCAAGGGAATCTTTGCGGTAAGGTATTTCAAAGAATTTTACAAGATTTAAAGGATTTTATTAGGTTTCCAAGTATTTACAGAGGTTTTAAAGATTTTTACGGATTTGAACGGATTTTTTAATTATAAAAATTAATGAATTAATCTAATTAAAATTATATTAAAGGATTTTAAAATGATTTATATTTTCTTAAATGGATTTTTATGATCTTCAAAAATGTCAAGTAATTTTAAGGGATTCTAAATAATTTAAAGAGATATACAAATCTTCTGAAAATGTTGTAGAATTTCCATAAATTTCAAAAGACTTCTAGAAAACGTCAAAAAAAGTAAATTTGATTGAATTTCAAGGGTTTCTTAGTGATTCCACAGATTTCAAGGGATTTCTAGGGCTTATAACGGTTTTTTAAAAAGAGAACTTCAATGAAATAATTTATTAAATTATATTGGACTTTTAAATGCGTTATATTTTTTAAACTGTAATTTTACTGTTTCCAAAGATGTCAAGGGATTTTATGGGATTATAAAGGTTTTTGGGAGATGTTTAAAATTGCAAGTGATTTAAAAAAACTATGGCAACTGATGAAAGTTTATTGAATTTTAAAGGATTCTTTGCGATAAGGTATTTCAAAGAATTTTACAAGATTTAAAGGATTTTATTAAATTTCCAAAGATTTACAGGTGCTTTTAAGAATTTTACGGATTTGAACGGGTTTTTAAGGAGAAAAATTCATGAATTAATCTAATTCAAATTATATTGAAAGATTTTAAAATGATTTATACTTTTTAGATGGATTTTGTTGATCTTCTAAAATGTCAAGGAATTTTAAGGGATTCTAAATAATTTTAAGAGATATACAAAATTTCTAAGAATTTTGTAGAATTTCCATAAATTTCAAAGGATTTCTAGAAAACGTCGGAAAAAGGAAATTTTGTCGAATTTCAAGGGTTTCTGAGTGATTCCACAGATTTCAAGGAATTTAAAGGAACTTTACAAGATTTGAACGATTTTATTAAACCTATAAAGATTTCATGACATTTTAAAGATTTCTTAGGGAAGATAGCAGTTTTTTTAAAATAGAGCTTTAAGGAAAAAATTTATTCCAAATTATATTAAAGTGCTTTAAAGTTATTCATACCTTTTTCAATGGATTTTTACGATCTTCAAACATTTCAAGGGTTTTTTTAAAGGGATTCTAAAGGATTTTAAGTGATATACAAAGAACCCCGCACAATTTACATTAAAATCCGGCGACAGTTCAGTCAATGAATACAAGACTGTAGATCAGTCCAATTATCAAAGGAAAAGCCAGTCCAGCTACTAAAAGCAATGTAATGGGACTGCCCTGGCAATGTGAAGATTTTTCAAAATAAGAAAGGCAAAAGACATTCTGGACTGACCTATAGTCTTGTCTTAATTATCTGGATTAAATTTCCTAGGGTTTCAAGATATTTTAAGGTTCTCTAAGGATTTACACGGGGTTTTTTTTAAAAGAGGTCTTCAATAAATAAGTTTAATTTAATTCATATTTAAGGGATTTCGACCTTTTAAGGAGAGAAAATGAAGATGTATAGAACCTCTTATTATTTTGAAGATATTGACGGATTTTACAATTTTCAGTGGATTGAAACAGATTTAAAAGATTTTTTATATGAATTTCGTTTCTGGAAAATTCGTCTTTTTTGTAGAAAATTTTGTTAGGTATAAAATTAACTTACACGAGTTGAAGAACCATAATTTTAGGTAAAAATGTATCAGTTTGTTTGAAAATTAATTTCTCTAACTTAAAATTGAAGTGTTACATTTTTGGTTAAAAGTTGCTCTTTTCTAGTTAAATATTCAACAATTGGGCAATATTTCGTTGAAAATTCACATATTTTCGTAAAAAATCAATTTTTTGGTAGAAAATAGTCTTTTTCATTTAAAGTTGATCTCCTTTTTTGAATTTTTTTCGGTTGAAATTCACGTATTCCAGATAAATATATATCATTTTAATAGAAAAATCGTTTTTTAGGTTGAAACTAATATACTTGGTTAAAAGTTAAACTCTTTTGTGAAAAATTAATTTTTTTGCTTGAAGATTTATCATTTTATTGAAAAATCTATTTCCTTGTTTAAATAATAAGCTATTTGATTGAAAAAAAGGTTTTTTCTGTGGATGAAAATGAATTTTTTGCTGAAAATGTAACTATTTTCTTAATAAATTGTTTTTTTTTTTTTGGTTGAAAATTATATATGTTTTATCTGTTAATGTAACTATTATTCCAGGCTATTATTCCCTAATTTTAGTTCAAAACTCATCTCTCTTTGGTCGAACTTGAACTTTTTGACTAGAAAGTTAAATTATTCAATTTTTGGTTTAAAAAATAAATTGTTTTTCAGTTGAAAATACTTTTTTTTTGACTGGACATTGATTTTTTTTAACTTAAAAAATAATTGTTTCAGTTTTGGTTGAAAATTGATCTTTCTTAGTAAAAAGTAATTTTTTTGAGGATTAAACTTTTTTAATTGAAGATTCATCATTTTAGATGAAAATTCATCACTTAGGTTGAAAATTAATTTTTTTAAACTAAAAATGTAACTATTCCATTTTCTGTTGAAAATTCTTTTTCTTGTCTTAGTTCGAAATTTAACTATTTGGTTGAACATTTGTCTTCTTTGATTGAAAATACAAGTTGTTCGTTAAAGGATGTTTAGAATGAACGTCATAAATTGAAATAAATTTATGCGATTGGCAGAAAATGCGAATGTGATACTTTTAGTAGACTAGAAAAATTAAAAAAACTTGACCAGGAAAAACCGTTGAAATGACCGGGAATTTGAAATCGTCCGCCGAATCGCCACTCTTGATTATTATTTATGCCAATTCTGATTATCCTATAATTGTTTTCCTTATAACGATTTTCTATTATGAATTTCCTATAATCCATGGAATCTTTTGAGTGTACACCAAAAATCCTAATAGTTCACCCCTACATTATTTTTGATTTTTTTTTAATAAAAAGAGCATGTTTTCTCTTTAATATGCTTTGAAAAAAATATTTCTTTTTTTATAGTATATCCAGCACTAGATGTATCGGATGAGGAAGAATTCATTTTTAAGTCCAAATGTAAGAGAGAGGAAGATGAAGCATGGAATCCTAAAGCAAGAGTTGGACCTCTTTTGCCGAAAACAAATCGCCCTGCACGCGAAGGTGCTAAAAAGACATCTGTGGAAAAAGGTTTAGAAGCTGCTGCCGCCAAAAGAGCAAAGCAACCGGTAATTCATTCATTATTATAAATTCTGTAGAATCTTCAATTAAATTTTTACCGATATACGGACCATCATGCATGAATTGTCAGGAAGTGAAATAACTTTCTACTAATCTGCCGTGCAAAAAAGAAACACAGTATCTGCATTTTTTATTCAGGGTGACTCAGGTCAGGGAAAACCTGGAAATTAGGGAAAAATAAGAAAATTGTTTAATAAACTGAAAAAGCACTGCCACACAGTCACTAGTAGTCAAAAGTTTTTCGCAAATCCCTTTTGAGTCGCTTTCTAAAGCTGCAATCACTATATACTATAGCTGCTTTCATAAATAAACCAATTTCTAAAAGATTCCAAACAATTTTTAATAGATTTCAATCATCTGAACGGATTTTAGAGTATTTAGAAAATTTCGAGGAATTTTCAAGAAGTTTAAAGAGTTTAAGGGATTTAAAAGTTTTTTAAAGGATTACAAATAGTTTAGGAATTGAATAATTTTAAGGGATTCTTAAAGCTCTCATTGGTTTAATAAATTTTCCAAGAGTTCAGGGAATATCATTAGATTTTTATATAATTTCACGAGATGTTTATAATATTTTAATGGATTTCAAAGAATTTATTTTTAATAGTTAAGGGATTTCGTAGTGTTTCAAAATTTTGACATATTTCAAAGTATTTCCAAAGGTTTTAGCGAATTTTAAAGATTTAAGGATATTTTTTTAATTCTAAGGAATTTTTAACAGCTTCAAAAGTTTCAAGAGATTTAAACAAAATTTGAAAGAATTACAAATATTTAAGGGTATTTTAAAAGATTTTGAGGAGTTTCAATAATTTTTAGGGATTTCAAAAAGTTTTGAAGATTTCAGGGTATTTTTAAAACATCCTAGGAATTTTTAAGAGCTTTAAAAAGTTGCAATGGTTTTGAAATATTTTAGGATATTTTAAAGGATTTCAAGGCATTTTGAAGAGGTTAAAACATTTCCAAGAATTTGCATGATTTTAAAAGTTATGTAAGATTGAAGGATATTCTAAAAGATTTCTAGGGAATTTATCAGATTTTCGAGGATTTCAATCATTTGAAAATCTTTCAAAGTATTTTAATGCAATTTTCAGGATTTGAGGAAATATTATTAAATTTAATGTACATTTAAGAGATTTTTTAATACATTTCAATTAATAATTTATTCAAAATAATTGAGGGATTTTGTAGTATTTTAAAATTTTGCGAGATTTCAAGGTATTTCCAAAATCTGTAAAGGGTTTTGAAGATTTACAAGTATGTTAAAAGATCCTTAGGAATTTTCAATTGATTTTATTAATTTGATGAAGGGATCGCAAAAAATTGTATATTATTTGAAATATTATAGGGTATTTTTAAAAATTACAACGAATGTTCAAGACTTAACAAGTTTCAAGAAATGTCAAAAAGCTTTAAAAGTATTTGAAATGTTTTAAAGTTTTTTTTTTAATTTTAAGAATTTCTTAAGATCTTTAAAAAATGTCAAGGATTTCAAAAGATACTGAAGAATTAAAAATATTTTATCATACTTCAAAAGCTATCAAGGAGTTTTAATGGACTTCAATAATTTAAAGGAATTTCACAGAATTTTAAATACTTCGTGGTACATATTTTAAAAGATTTAAAAGGGATTGTTAAAGAATTCAATAATTTTAAAAGAGTTTTCAACAGTTTTAAAAAGTTTCAAGGAATTTAAAAAGATTTTGAAGGGTTTGCAATATTTTAGGCTTTTTTTAATTGTAAAGATTGTTTAATAGCTTTAATATTTTTAAGGGATTTTAAAGAATTTTAATTATTTCAGGATACTTCAAAAAAATATCAAAGAGTTTTTGATTGATTTTAATAATTTAAAGGGATTTCAAAGAATTTTAAAGATTTCAGTGTATTTAAAAAAATTACAAGAAAGTTTTAATTAATTTTAAAAGAGTCCAATGGATTTATAATATTTTAAGTTATTTAGCAAATTGCAAGAAATTTTTAATAGTTTTGAAAACTTTCAAGAAATGTTAAAATATTTAAAAGGATTTGAAATATTTCAGTTTTTTTTCTAATTTTTTTTTGAATTTTTCAAAAATTGCAATGATTTTAACAAATATTGAAGAAATAAAAAAATATTTTATCATACTTTAAAAGCTACTTTTGACTCTTAATTGATTTCAGTAATTTAATGGTATTTCACAGAATTTTAAAGATTTCGTGGTACGTATTTTAAAAGATTGTAAGTCACTTTTATCAAGATTTTAACACATAATTTCAAAAGATTTTAAGGGATTCGAAATATTTAAGGATATGTTTAAAAAAATTGAAAAAGTTTTAAAATGTTTCAAGGAGTTTAAAAAGATTTAAAAGGGTTTGCAATATGTTAGGGGTTTTCTTTTAATCCTAAAGATTTTTTAAGAGCTTTAACATTTTTAAGAAGTTTTAAAGAATTTTAAAGAATTGTAATTATTTCAGGATACTTCAAAAGATATCTAAGAGTTTTTGATTGATTTTATTAATTTAAATGGATTTTTCAAAGGATTTGTAATATTTTAGGTTATTCAGCAAATTGCAAGAACTTTTCAATAGTTTTGAAAAGTTTCAAGGAATTTTAAAATATTTAAAAGGATTTGAAATATTTCAGTTTTTTTTCTAATTTTTTTATGAATTTTTCAAAAGTTTTAAAAAATTTCAACGATTTTAAAAGATATTGAAGAATTGAAAAATATTTTATCATACTTCAAAAGCTACCATGTGTTTCACAGAATTTTAAAGATTTCGCGTATTTTAAAAGATTGTAAATAACTTATGAAGATTTCAATACATAATTTCAAAACATTTTAAGGGATTCGAAATATTTTAGGATATGTTTAAAAAATGGAAAAAGTTTAAAAATGTTTCAAGGAATTTAAAAATATTTGAAAGGGTTGGCAATATGTGTTTTTTTCTAAAGTGCTTTAACATTTTTAATGGATTGTAAAGAATTTTAAAGAATATAATTTATTTCAGGATACTTTAAGAGATATCTAAGAGTTTTTAATTGATTTGATTAATTTAAAGGGATTTAAAATTTTTTTAAAGATTGCAGTGTATTAAAAAAAATTACAATAAGTTTTAGTTGATTTGAAAGGAGTCCTAAAGATTTGTCATATTTTAGGTGATTAAAAAAATGCCAAGAAGTTTTAAATTGTTTTGAAAAGTTTCAAGTAATGTCAAAATATTTAAAAGGATTTGAAATATTGCAGTTTTTTTCTAATTTTTATGAATTGTTCAAAACCTTTAAACGATTTCAAGGATTTCAAAAGATTTTGAAATATTTTATGGTATTTCAAAAGCTCCTAAGGATTTTTAAATGATTTGCTTAATTTAAAATGGTTTCAAAGAATTTGAAAGATTTCATGGTAGATATTTTTAAAGATTGCAAAGTATTTTTTAAACATTTCAATAATTTCGAAAGATTTCAAGGATTTTGAAATATATTAGGTTATTTTTAAAAATTTAAAGGAGTTCTCAAAAGTTTTAAAACGTTTTAAGGAATTTAAAAATATTTGGAAGGGTTTTTAATTTTGAGGATTTTTTAAGAGCTTTAAAAATTTCAAGGGATTTTGAAATATTTTATAGACTTTCAATTATTTCAGAATACTTCAAAATATCCTAAATTATTTTTCATTGATTTCATTGATTTA
Organism: Druon quercuslanigerum; assembly: GCA_010014905.2. NCBI lineage: Eukaryota > Metazoa > Arthropoda > Insecta > Hymenoptera > Cynipidae > Druon > Druon quercuslanigerum. The sequence continues at coordinate 24,444 of JAAAKG020183344.1, forward strand.
AATTTATTTGATTTTAAATAACTTCAAAGGATTTGAAATATTATAGGCATTTTAGAAGATACTAAGGTGTTTTGAAACATTTTAGATTACTTAAAAAGATTCGAAAATTAAGTTTTGCCCTGTACTATTGTTTGTTATCTGATAGCATTTCTATGCTACTATCTTACTTCATTTACTCAATTCGTGAGTAACTAATTTTAAATGTTGACGAATAAAGGGCAAAACGCCATCTATAGGCAGATACGATTTTTCTTTTTATCTCGAAATCGCCCAAAGTGTAGATACTGTGTTTTCTGTGGTTCGCGGGGCATTAATGGGAAATGCATGCATCATTATATATACATTAATTATTGTGTTTCATTGTTATTCAAAATGTGGCAACAATATCCATCTCAAACTGAGTAAAATGAATTTTTTTTAAATTGTGCAATATATAATGCGCATTTGAATTTGAATAAGCATATTATGTTTCTTTTTTCTCTGCTTACACAAATTCGTGACAGGATGATTACTCAGATAGCGATGTGGATAACCCTACTAAGAAAAAATTGGTAGGCATAATAATTATCATTTGGTTTATTCTTAAAATTATTCCATTATCGACTCTTTAATTAATTTTGCATGCTCAAATTAAATATTATTCATGCATAAGAAGTAGAAATGTATGCCACATATTGCGAAACAAAAGTTTTTTCGTTACAATGTTATTATTCTTAATTACATTGTAGGGACCGTACTTAAATTACGTAACAGCTCAAGGGGGAGGGAGGGGTCGTGAGATTTTGTAACGATTTTTTGGGCAGTTTCTTCATTTACGTGCGTAATTTTTGGAAATTCGCAAATTAAATAAATAACTCGCAGTAACTGTACATAACTTTAATATGAGTTTAATTTTAAGTTTCAAAAATACCTGGAAAGTGAAAAATGAACCTATTCAACAGCAATTTCAACAAAATCCAAGACATTTTATTGGTCATAAAAAATTCAGGGTTTTAGAAATAAAATCTTGCAAAAGTCAGAAAAATTTCTATAACTTTGAATAGTTGTCAGGCAGAATAAAATTTAAAAATCTGAATTTTAATTCGAAATGTTTTTATTCTACTTATAAAAGATTCTGGCTTTTAATTATTAAAAAAAAAAAAAGTGGTCTGTCCCAGAAGCGAGACCAATGTACTCTTATGTTTTCAGGGTCGCTGAATCCGAATATGACCTCAGA
>JAAAKG020183355.1:0-25656 GCA_010014905.2 Druon quercuslanigerum
CCTCCCTACCGAGTGAGTCACGCCTACCCCGAAAGGGAAACGGCTTAATGGTGTAATAATAATAATAATAATATGTTAAAAGTAAAATTTAATAATAAAACCCACGATTATTGGTAATATTTTTTGGCATTCTTAACATACAATAATACAACGTTATAAAACTGATTCCTATAATAGCATTTTTTATAAATAATAAATAAACAATGTAAAATGAGTTAAATTGTATTTTGCACTTAATTTCGAAAGCAGATATTCACAAATTTTCACAAATTAAATGCATAAATATGCACACAATTGATAGAGTGAAGCGTATTATTTAAACAATCGATTGTTTTTCAACAAAACATGGAGAAAAAGTAAACTTATAATGAACTACAAAAGCATGCATGACACCAAAATGTTCAAATACGGTCGTAATACATTTTCCAGTACATACAGAGCCTTCCAAATGGAAAGGGTCAAAGATTCATGGCCATAACTCGTGACCTATATATGAGCTAAAATATATTATTTTTTTATTTTGCGCAGAATTTAGTCTTCTATACTTTATTTTCTTGAAGTTTTTTTGTACGATATGTACGAAACGAGCATTTTTTTAGAGCCATAACTCTTGATCTGTGAAGACTAGAAAAGTGAAGCATTTTGAAAAAAGTGAACACGAGTAATTTGCCCTGGAAAATAGGTAAAAAACGGTCAACTTTGTGAGACCATAACTTGTGACCTATATTGTGGCAAGATAATTGCATTTTTTAAAAATTAATCGAAATTGCGTCTGCTTTAATTCAGCATTTGAAAGTTTTTTTCGTAAAATTAACAGGTTCCAAAGCACAGATACAAAACTTCAGAATTGGAATTTTTCGCCTCTTTTTTCTAAAAAATCCGGGTTCTTCGAAAGACCATAACTCGGAACATATTTAAGATGGAGGATTTTCTTTTTCCTTAAAATTTTTTAGAATTTCCTCTAGTTTAATTCTTAGTGTTGAAAATTTTTCTCTAAAATGCAATGGGACGGGCCAGTCTGCGCAAACACGATTTTTGATACATTTTTCTAAAATATCTCTGGGACGCGCGGGTGTCATTTCTATAAAAGTTAGATTCTTAATCAGGACCCGTTAATAAAGAGTTTTACCAAAAAAAACGTGCATTACCTACTTAATACGGTACAAAAGTACCAGACGCCTGGACTAGAAAGGATTTTGTTTCGTTTCGGTTGGATTCCTGATTAAAAGATCACTTTTCTTGAAACCACTTTAAATTTCAGATTGTTCGAGCAGTTTTTGTTCGAATAATTTGTTCAATAGTCTTTTACGCGGAAAAAGCAATAGCAAGATTTGATTCTACGGGAAAAAATACACAGTGTGTTAAAAAAATGTCTTAGCCCAATTTTTAACTCAGGGTAATTAAATGCGTAACATGGATTCTTACGACGTACGATGTAATAGGATTGTTTCCAATGTCAAATATCATTTTTCCAATAAATAGATCTGATGGTATATAAAATTCTAATTTTAAAAATGCCCAGAAAATATTTTTTACAAATCGTTTACTATTTTTAATTTAGTGTTGACATATGAATATTCATTCTATCACGATGTCGATTGGAGGGCCCCTTTGATGTCAAAGGGGTCGGATTTTCCACCAATCACAGCTTATGTGTCAGTATTCTCAAGTATCTTTTACTGTGCCGAAAATAGAAATCGCATCATATTGTTTAAAAATATTATAAACATTATAAGAACATTTAAAACAAAAACATTTGTATAAAGAGTTCCTTAAAAAAGTACTTAATTGTAGTCATGTTTACTGAAAAATACGTAAATATGTACGATTTTAAAATGTGTTAATAATTGTACTTACGAGTTTTCTTCAACGTACTACTGACTCATAATTCAAATATTAAAACAAGAGAACTTTTTTTGTCTCATAAATATGCCACATAAATTTTTTATCGTTTTTTTATGAACGGCTCAACAGAAAAAAAGTTTTAACGCACCTTCGGTTTGGATTAAAATTATGTATAAAAAAATTGTTTCATCTAAAATTGCGAAACAACCCTATTGTTTCTGTGTAATAAATAAGAAACAGATTTAAGAAAAAATGCTAATATATGGACTGTATGTAATTCTTCACGTAGTATCACATAGTGAAAATTAATTATTTTGTTGTGAAAATTAATCTTCTAACCAAATTTTCTCATCCCAAAGTTAACTATTTTCTATTTCAATTAGTCTACTCATAACAATAATTAGTTCGAGAAACTGTTTATGACTTTATGAGATGTTTACAAATGTTCAAGTTATGACAAATTTTTGTTACTGATACTATTGATTAAGATTTAGCTAATTGTTATTAAATTGGTTTTTAGTGTTATGTATGACATGTTTTTTAGTTGAACTGAGCAAAAAGGGCATCATTTTCTTTGAGCTGAAACAAAATTTTCCTTACACGTTACATTATTTTTCAAAACTTGTTAATTTTATTGGCTTAGGACTTTTCTTAACAACTGTTAATGCTAAGAACAGAATTTTTTAATTGTCTGCTTATGTACAAAAATTGTAATTGAAACAAAAGTTAAATTTCTTTACTTTTAATTGTTCATTATGATTTAATACCAAAAACTGTGAATGAAAATGAATTAGCATAATTTTCGTATCCATAGAAAGTTTGCTTGAATCCTTAAAAAAAATAATTGTTGACCTCATGGCAGCATCACAGGAATATTTTCGATTTTAAAAGGTTATTAGATTTTTTCAGTTCATTAAAACGTAGTAAGCATTTAGCACAAGGCATTTTCAATTTTTAAAAATGCTTCTTCGGCCTATTCTAAGTACTGCATATTTAAACCATGAAACGGCGCGATAACATCTATTTTTAAAATAATTAAAAATATAAATGTATTAACAAATATAAATATAAATATAAATAATACAAATTTAAAAATCACAGGATTGAACAGGGTGTTCCATCATCTATACAACCACTTGAACTTTGTGATGGTGCACACAAAAATGAAGAAAAGCTCCCTCTAGCAAAAAGTTGTACGAAGCTTAGTTTGAGCACAAAAAAGCTTCAAAGCTAGGCCTAATCAGCCAATGAGGAGCGAGCTTTAGCATACAAACAAAATTTTCAAATGTTTTGAAATTTGAAATCCTGTGCTGCATTTAAAAAATATGTTCCCAGAACTGATGGCCTTCGCATTTTGCGGATGAGAGAAGCCGCGGGGCCGAAAGAGAGGATGCTCAGTCAAGCGTGACAGACAACTCGAGGGCCGCACTCTCGGCGCATTATTTGCATCAAGTTGCGTCATGCCTCCAAATTCAACAGAAATCGTTCATCTGGCGCTGCCTATCTATGTTCAGAGTATCTAGATGTATCGGAGGCTACTTTGGGCGATCCGTGGAACCGCGCACAACGTGTATATATTTTTTGTCAGAATCCGCTGAGATTTTTGACTACTAATGTAGGTACAGGCTTCAGTCGACGTTTCATTTTATATTATGATCTCAAGATTCAAACTTTGATTTAATATCCCATGATGCTGCTATTCTCAAAATACAACATTTTTTTGAAAAATATAAAAAAAAGTGAAATAATATTACTTTTGGGTCTACAGTTACGTCATCATATATGGTTTGAGTACTGTTCTTGGCAATGAAACTCTTCTTTTCTTCTTCTATAAGTCTGACTGAGTGCTTTCCTGGCTCTATTTGTAAACAGCGAGTCGAGTACGTCGAACGTGTCTTCGTTACGTTAGCACTGGTTCATGCATTTTTTTTCTAATATCACTTTCCCCCCTTTTGCAGTCTTGAAATATATGCATGAATCACGACTCTATTCAGAGTCGATGATTAAAAAGCGGAGATAATACTTGCGGTAGTAAGTCATATGGAAGAGGGTTAGCATAATCGAATTAATTTGATTGGATTAATTGGTTCCACTTTAAGTGCTGAGTCTAATCGTGAAGCTTGATTCCTCCAGACACAAGAATAAGACAAACCGGATTTACCTTAGATAAAATTGGAAAGAGTCTTCCTCTTACTTGCCTAGATTTCCTATCGACTTTGATATTGACACGAAAGAAAGAAAGAAAGAGGAAAGAGCAGTGGTGGCAGAGGAGAGTCAAGGCGAAAAGAAAGAGGTAAGAGTGGGAGAGACACTTGACCCGCGTCTCGGACAAGAATCAGTCAGCTGACTTGGTCGGTCCCTCAGCTGAGACGCGGAATGATTCAGGAGCGGTCCTTCACCCGAGATTTTACTATAGAAGGAGAATTATACTCAATTTATAACGACAAGCTTTAAAATATTTTTATATTTATACATTCTATTGGCATGTTTGCTTTTAGAAAATAATTCATTGCAATCTATTGTAGTATCTATTGAGTATCTATTATCTTTGGTAATAAAAACGTAAAGCAAGAGCAATATTTTCAGTAATTAAAGGAACTTCATATCTGAAGTTCAAAATTAATATATAATAAAATAAACTGAAGTTGTTCCGAATTGTAAGTTTAATTAATGAAGTAAAATAATTTTTGTTTAAAGTAACATCTTTCTGACGAAAAAACCTAACATACCCCATTTATGTTCAAATATTGTAAATATGATTTCAAATCCAATGATTTTTATTAAAAATAGAAATTTTCGACAAACGATACTCAACTGGTGTAACGAAAAATCGAGGGGAAATTCACTCGCGAATTCATCTGTAAACTGTATGCTTGATAACGCGTAATAATGCACAATAGTGCGACAATTATCGATTTTAATTTTTTTTTCAACCATATATAAAAAATGTTACGCCAAAATAGCAATTTCAAAAATATTATTTTCGATCTGAAAGAGAATAATTATAGTTGAATGTGCAACTTAAATGTTACGAACAATTTATATAAGCAAATACTTCATGCGCAAATGTTAAAAACATTGATTTCTAGCCTAAACTGCCTTATATCTTATATCAGATCGCCACCCCGAAAGGGAAACGGCCTAATGGTGTAATAATAAAGATATGCATGTGGTAGAAGAAAATAATTTAATTGTTTATGACAAATGCCCCATAGAAATGCTTATTTTTAGAATTTTGGTTAATGAAGTTCTGCCGGAAGAAAGTTTTAATTAATATTTCTAGCTAATAATTAAATTTACAATTATCATAAGCAATTTATTCAATAAATGCGCAGCTCAAGAATGCACACTACGTACAATCAACACAAAAGTCGACAATTTTCTTAATTATTTAGAAAATCGAAAAAATAGATCTGTTATGAATTTCTGGAAATTTTGACGGAATCTTCTGAGTGTACTTTAGAAAAAATATTTCAGGTTAAAATTCTTTATTTAACCCTTGTTATTTAAAATTTTAGTTTTTGCTTTTTCTTTAGGAAATGGTTATAATTCTTATTTAATCCTAATGATCAAGATCTCATTTTATTCTTTGAATGATTCTCTATAATTCTATTTCGCTAGTGTTAATTAAAATTGAAACTATCATTGTTTATAACAATAATAACATTTTAATTTATAAATTAATGTTTATTATTAAAATCCACCCAAATGGAAATCTAGATAATCCTACAAAGAATAAAATGAGGCTTTCATCATTAGGAATAAATAAGAATTGTATATTTTCCCTAAATAAAAAGAAAAAACTAAACTAGTAAATAATTACTGTTAAATAAACAATTTTAACTTGAATTATTTTTTTCTGAAGTATGCTTATTTTAATAATAAGCATTGATATTGTAAGAAAAGTTTAGCGAAAAATTAAAAATATAGTTATCAATGATAAGCAGTATAAACAGATGCACAAATGAAAAAGTTTTCGAGAAAAAAAATTATTTTTTTTATTGAATATTCCTGAATCTGAATATTAATCTTGGATGTAAATGTTACATCAAAGGTTTTAATAAATTAATAACAAACATAAAAAATTGTAAATTTTTTAAAAAATATAATGATTTTTGAATACAAATGTCTTGTAAATCTTATCATTTGAAACAAAAATCAATTAATTTTTTTTCAAAACACTAATTTTAGATAAATCCGGCATGATTAAGCCACCGACATGACCTAAAGTTGTTAGAAATTGTTAATATTCTTTGAAATCTAATTATTTTTTATTGGAAATACCAAAACTTTACGATGAAAAACACTGACATAACATAATAGAGAATCGTTCAGAATTGTAGACCTTTTTCGGAATCTGATTACTTTGGTTTATAATAACTGATTTCCTATTAAAAAACTTCAAAATAGAAACCAAGAATTATTCAATAATCATTTAAACTTTTAAAATCTAATGACTTTTGTTTAAAATTATGAATTTCGTGAGAAAACGCTAACATAACCTAAAATTGTTAAACATTGGGAGTCTTGATGATGACTTCTGTTTAAAAATGCTAATTTCCGGTGAAAAAAATTTAACACGGCCCAGCCTATTTCAGAATTTTGATTTTTTCCTTGAAAATGTATCATTTTAATTAAAATAACGTTTAAAAACTTACTTCCAGATCAAAGCACTTACAAAAAATATGTATAATATTTTTAATAATTTATTACATAATTTGAAAGCTTTAAGTTAAACACGCAAGAGTATTAAAAAGAACACTTTTTTCTCAATTCGCATAATGTTTTCTATAATTTTTTTATACATATCGTTACACGGCTCCTTTAAGATAGAATATAATATTCTTTGCAAAAAGCTTAATGATCCTAAAGTCAATATTCTCCATTAAATAAGCGGTCCATCAATATTTTATTCTTTAAAAAAATGTGGATAATTTTTATAATATAATTTGAATAACTTAATTCATACTATTATTTTAATTTGCAACTTTCTCCTTAACTCCTTGATGATTTTTGTTTCTAAAGAAAATATAGATCGTTTAAAGTTCTAGGGCCCTCAAGATCAATTGTCGATCAAGGTCTTAAGAAGTCCTTCACCCGAGATTCCACTGTTCTAGGAGAATTATGTTCAATTTTTATCAACATGTTTTCAAATACTTTTCTGTCTTTATAGATTTTATTTCCAAATTTAAAATTGTCGAAGGATACATATATATTTTTGTATAACACGTTAGAAACTTTAGAACCCTGAAGCCAATTTTACACCAAGGTCTTCAGAGGTCCTTCACCCGAACTTTACTTTTCAGTGAAATATGGTCAATTTTTGTCGAGGTTTTTTTATAACTTTAATTTATGTTTACAAATTTTGATTCTAGGCGTGATCTTAACACATCAATTAAATCTATTTTCAAAATAAAATTTTTTATAATTGGTTTAAGTGTCTAGTACCAATTTTCCATCAAGATGATCAGAGGTCATTCACCCTACATTCTACTGAACTCAGAAGAAGAGGCTCAGTTTTCAATCCAATAATTTTATTTTTATTCGCAGATTTTACTTTAAAAATGGTGTTCAAACAAAATCAAAGTATTTATAATTTAGTACCTTAGTGCATTTTGAACCATATGTCTAGAAAATGAGCGATTAAAAATCTGAACATTCAAAACTAAAAAGTTCCAAATTGAAGCATTATTCAAATTAAACAAATGAACGATAAAAGAACTTATAAATTAAAGTGACTTCGAAATCCTTTGAATATAAAATAATTATAAATCTAAATTCTTTTGGAATAAAGACTTTGTAAATCCAAGAAGTCAAATTCTAGTATTCTAAATTCAAAAACTCGAAGTTTAAAATTGAATCTTCTGAAACTGAATCGTTAACCTTTCAAAACTAATAATGCAAAATTGAATCAAATTAAAATAAAAAGTTAGCTTGAATCAAAGCTTTCAAAATTGAGAATTGGAATAGTCAATTAATAGCTGGAGAAACATGATCAAATCTAAAAGCCACAGAAAGAAATACGTCAATTCTTACAAATTGTTTGTAAATTTGCAGTGAATTTATGAAGCAGTACGTTTTCTTATAAATTCAGCCACTTCCTCCTTAGTTCTCCCATCTCAACCTACATATATCTGATATTTATAGCATAGAAATAAACTACGATCCTGTTATGCATTTCCGAAGGAGAAAAATAAAAAACTAGGATCGCAGGAGCAAAAAATCGCCACATCCTGTACTGGACCCACCCTATTTCAGCCACATCGTGCGTCTTCAGTTTGGTCCGAATCATGCCTACCCACCTTTTCGCTCTTTTTTCCATCGTTTTTTACCGCCACTACACCCTCATGTCCTTCCCAACTTCCAAAGTTTTTGCACCGAACCGTACTCAAATTACGAGGCACGCTCGATTGGCACACGATCTTTTGGATGAAAAAGGTTCCAACTTTTTCTACTCGATTGCACATAATACTTCGAAAGGAAATGTTTGTCTTTGGCTTATTTTTTGGATTGTAGGAGGACAGATAGTATTTCGGTTTCAGGAGAAATGAGGAAAATCGGAAAGTTGAAAACTGAAAATAGTATCTTTATTCAAAGATTAAAAAGACAATCTTTTCAATTTCTTTATTGACCCTTTTATGTATGTGGTTTTCTATCTTATTTAAAATTATGAAAATACTGTGGAACAAATGGAATTTCCTATCAAATTTAAAGTTAGTTTGATTTTCGTTTCTTTCAAAAGAAATCTTTTTACAGCAAATATTATCCTTTTGAGACGAACTTCATATAATCTTGCAGTTATATAATTTCGTTTGTACACAAAACATTCACAAAGAAACATACAGATCTGCTAAGATCTGTATGTAGATTTGTATAAGTATCTACAGATATGTGTAAGATCTTCTATCTATTTAAGATATTGGACGTAAAAATATTCCTATGTTAAACTAGCGTCCGAGATGTTAGACTGAAACATCCAAGATGCTAAAGTCGTTGCGCCAATTCAGGAAAACGCCACACCTCTATCGGTCTCTTGATGAAGTTTATAGTCAATTTCATAGAAAATGCTGTCCACATCTATTATTCACTTTATGAAGCTTATAGTCAATGTTTCATGTCGTATGTAAATTTGTGGAAAATTATGATTATTAATATTTTGGGCATATGATTATAATTAAATAATACTATAAATTGTTTTCATATAGTACAATTACTCATAAAGGTGATATTCTCTCTCCAAAAAAACCTTCGAGTTGAGGAAGCTCAGAGTTACTCACTTGCATATATATTTCAATAACCACAGAATTTAACCTTTAACCTCTGCTTGAACATCTAGAATCTAGATAGCTGTCCTACAGTTGAACATAAAATATGTTAACCATAAATATCTGGCGGCTGAATGTGAACATCCATTTTTCTCACTATATTCACATAATTCAAAACAAAACAGACAAGAGGATGATGTTTCTATTTCCAGGCAACTATTTTTCTGAGTGTCTGATATTTCTTTCTGCTTCGATTTTAAACCACATCTCCGTTTGCATTTAATTTACAATTTGCTTGCCCTTAGTAAGTACTACTGCAACCAAAAACTGACTCCAGGATCCTACTATAAAAATCTTACGCTAATTCTAAAAGAAAAGCTTTGTGATAAAATCTCAGCACCATTGCTCAGTCAAGACACTTCTTGACTAATCAATAAATGGACAACATTGCATCAATATCAGAATGAACTTCATTCCACGCATTGTTCTCCAAATTATACAACATCAGAAAGAATGTCTAAAGTCCACACGTCATTGAGCACATACGCCTATGAAATTTCCAGAGGATGAAGGATCAGAAGGATGTCTATTTTTAACAGTTACGTTTGAAGGCACCATGTGGTTTAGCATAATTCGCTAAGAAGCCTATTGCCCCAGTAACGGTTTGGTCACTTTTTTTCTTCCTCTGAGGCCTCTTTCTTTCCTCCATAAGCTTTCATATAGAGGAATTAGCAATTCAAATAATTAGTCGTCACGGTGAAAAGCACCGAACATTTCAACGACGAAGACGTTAATTTGAAGGATCGTTAAAGCGGTACCTCAAGGTGGCATGTCCATGGCAATTGGTGAAGTTTTACGACCCGTTGGTACCGACTCCAAGACAAATGATGAACAGTTATAAACACAACGGTGACTTTTTGACCTAAATTCTTTAACGATCCGCTGATGGCGTCACGAGTCCTTGACCGTGGTTGTCGATGACATGCGTTGGTATATCTTGACCGACCGAACAACTATGCTAGTCGCCTTTTAGCTACATACTAAAGGCCGACCCCAGCTGTGATTCGACTCCATTGCATTCGCACTGTTCTATCGCGTATTCGCGGTACCATTCTAGGAACGTCGTTGCAGAGCGCGACTTGCATTTTAACACTGGCATAAAAGTGCTTGGCACTCATCGACATCGATTGGATAGCCACTTGGCTTCACTTCCTTGTTGCCAATTGAAAATTGTATGGAAATTTAAAGAAAGGTTTCGGATGGCAACTGTTTCCTTTGCTGAATGCAAAAAATTTTTGGCTCAAACATTCGACTTAGAGAGTTTAGTTTGTGGAAAAGATGATTTAAATGGAAAACATCTATTGCCAAACATAGGGAGAGTTCATCTTATAATAGTGGATTAAAAAAATGTCCAGCCTTTTAGTTTTCTATAGCATTTGTTTTAGTTTAGCATATTTTTAGCCAAAAAGTCATTTTCGAATGATGATGATTTTCATATATATCTGCTAATAGCGCGTTCTGAGGAACAACACGATTCAATTTTTTATTGTGTTTATGTATCAATACAAATACAGTAATTCGAGTTGATAATCGAATAGGATCAGTGTTTCTTTAAATTTTTTAAGAAGGCTTTTCTTGTAGTTCAGCAGTACCATCGTCATACAGAAAGTAATCATTTAAATTCCAGGATAAATTTCGAATATTCTTTATGATATCAACTCCATAATCTAAAACGAACTTATTATCACGAATATTTAAAGAAAGGTCATTTTTCTACTTGTTATCAATTGATAATCGTATGCAAATTTAAATAAAGGTATTGGGTGGCCACTGTTTCCTTTGCTAAATGGAAACATTGTTAGCTCAAACATTAGACTTAGCGGATTTAATTAGTAGAAAAGGTGAATTAAATGAAAAAATCTACAGTCAAATATACGAAGAGTGCATCTTGTGAAAGGAGATCCAACAAAAATGTTAAGTTATATTAATAGAATATGACTTTTCTTGAAGAGATTTGAGATAAGGTGAAATTTTTGATGAGCATTAGTAACTCCTTTAGTTTTATATAATTTTTATTTTAGCATATGATTTATCAAAAAGTCCCTGCATTTGATATTTGTAGATATTTGAGATAATTATTAGTTTTTCTGTAGCTTAGCTGTACCATCATCATTAAGAAAGTAATACACGTATCAATTTTTTAGTACAGAAAATATGGATCAACTTCCAAGATTCAAATCTATTTAACAGTTGATGTTTTTAATTCTGTAATCTAAACCTGGCTTAATATCAGAAATAGTTAAAGAAAACTAGATTTTTCTACACACTATAGTTGATACAAGAATGCAGTGGTTCAATAGCACCATTATTTTCATTCTTACCTCATTTCCAATCGAATCGAAGCTACCGAGAACGAGAGCTCGTTTGGCAGGGTGACAAAAGAGGAAATTCAAAGTCAAGAGAAAAGACGTAAGGCACGTAGTGCTATGCTCGTTTTCATTACAAGAAAGGATCTCAAGTTCTCTGCTCGATTCTTCGCTGTTGTCAACCAACGTTCACGAAGGTATTGAGGATTGCATAATTATTCTAGCCATGCAATGCTAGTGTTTCTTGGCCAATGGGACTGTGGATCTATGGGACAGTGGAGGTTCTATCGAGTTGTCCTGATAGAAGCCACGCCTCGTGACCCAGACTCCCACGTAACTGTTTTAAAACATCGGTAGTCAGTTCAAGTGAATCGATGTTGCAAAGAGAAAGAGAAGAAAAAAGCTAGAAAATGAGAGAGATGGAGAAAGGAAGACAAGGACAGAGAGATACAAAAAAGAAAGAAAGAGATACGCGTGCAAGTCAATATGAATTGCATGCAGTCGATTCTTGTGTCGCGCTTCATCGCTCATTTTCCGGTCGCACATACTTTGCTATGACTACGATGTTAGATACTCGAGGAATTTCTATTATGAAATTATTTCTCCGGGATTGCGAATTTTTCGTTGCGATAAACTATTTCTGTGACGAGTCATTCTCGAAGTTCGAATTCTTGAGCTGTTGCTTGAATTAAATATTTCTTTGTTCCATTTTGCAGTATAGGTGGTTTTGTAAAGAGGCAAATTTTTATAAATGCATATTCTAGATGATAAAGAAAATTAAAAAGTAAGCTAATTAGTCGATGAGTGATAAACTGATAAAAAATTTGAAAATATATTTTTTGTTATTGCTACTACTATGTGGAATTTTCTTTAGGTATGTATCTGATTCTTTTCATTTTTAGACTGACCTCGAAGTCAAGTCTTTCTTTAACTAATTTTAATAATTAATAAGAAATTATTGATTCTGATAACTGCTGATGATTAATATAAAATTTTTAACTGATTAATCGACTATCTGAGAAAATTACTAAAGAGGAAAGAAGATGGGAATAAGTTGCAATTTTCTAATTGATTTTTTCTATGCTGCACCACTAAAACGAAATATAATTAGGTTGTACTTCTTTATTTCTATTAAAGCTAATGTAAGGGTAAATGAGAAATTGAGTGACTTGGTCGATATTATGCAAGGCATTAGACAAGGATGCATTATGTCTTTATGGCTATTTATATTATTTATGGACGAGTGTTTAAGAATAGCTCTTTTCGACGAAGTATATGTGGATCTCGAAATAGTAAGGGTGCGTGGGTTAGCGTTCGCAGATGATATGGTTGTTATGGCAGAGTCTATCGAAGATTTGAAAATAATATTGAATAAACTGAATGCAAGCAGTGTTGTGGAATCAAAGTATTATTTAAATAAATAACACGAGAATTCTGGATCAATCTAAAAATTCTATAACCTCTTCCTCAAACTACTCCCTTCCCCACCGAGTGAGTCATGCCTACTACGAAAGGACTTCACCTCAGAGGTCCGGGGTTCGATCCCTGAGCCGGTACCTCTGAAAAATTTATATGTGCCTTTACCGAGGTTCTGGTGGTTCGGAACCCACCTTAAGCTGTAGGTCCCCCCATCGTGAATTTGACTGCAACCCAGTCCGTTAATGATGGAGTAAAAACCAGGCTTTGTCGAATATGTCGTGGCACAAAACTCTCATCAGATCACTTGATTGCATTATATGAGTGCGTCCGTGACTGATGATATAAACCGGGACAGCCCCATGCAAAACTATTCTAAATATATGAAAATCCAACTCTAACCAAAAATGTCTTCGACACGTTGGACTGTAACCATCTTAAGCCTGTGACAACATTTTAATTTTTTTTTATAATAATAATAATAAATAGAGCCTCGGTGGCTCAGTTGGTTAGACACTCGGACTTCACCGCAGAGGTCCGGGATTCGATTCCTGAGCCGGTACCTCTTGAAATTTTTCTATGTATCTTTACCGAGGTTCTGGTGGATCGGAACCCACCTTAAGCTGTAGGTCCCCCCATCGTGCACTTGAATGCAACCCCGTCCGTCACTGATGGGGTAAAAACCAGGCTTTGTCCAATATGTCGTGGCACACAGCTCTCACCAGATCACTTGATTGCATTATAAATGCGTCCGTGACTGATGATATAAACCGGGACAGCCCCGTGCAAAACTATTCTAAATATATAAAAATCCAACTCTAACCAAAAATGTCTTCGACACGTTGGACTGTAACCATCTGAAGCCTGTGACAACATTTCTTATAATAATAATAATATTTCTAATAAGTCCGTTTTGAAACATGGAATCGTTTAAGTCTTCTCTTTCAAATACTGAAGATATGCAGTACATGATATACTCATATGGGGAACTTAATTTTGTCTGTCTTTGTGTTAAATTCTAAATAATTTTGAAATTAAATTCTCGTAAAATCGTGCCTTCCTCACTGTATGAACTGAATAAAGATTTAATCATTACAAACCTTCCATGTTACTACATTACTTTCTTAAATATTGTATTTAGTCGTTAAATCTGAACTTTTTCCTGTGTTACTAATTGAATGAGTTATTCATTTTTTGACTAATAAATTAGTAATATTTAAAAAATTCACGGATAAAATAATTGAAAAAAATCAATATTTGCTCTAAAGCTAAGTATTTCACTATACTAAGTATAGTGAAAATATTGACTAATCTTTTAGTGATGAGTATTTTTAATTTTTTAAAGAATAACCTAATGGTTATTATTTTCATCGTAAGTAAAGTCAAATAGTCCAATGATATAAATAATTCTAAATTTTTAGTTAAAAGATCAAATTTAGTAGATTTTTATTAGTTAAGAGTAAAATATTACTACTTTCGGTTTAGAGGGTATGACATTATGATATTATATTTTTTGTTGAATTCGTACTTTTATATAGAAAATATATTGTGATATTTATGCGCGCTAAATAACTCATGTGGCCAGGAGAAATTCTTCATCTAGAATCAAATTTTCTAATATTTCTCTCAAAAAGGTGGGATTTTTCAGAAAACATTTTTTTGCGTGTTTCCCAAATAAAAAACAATTAAAAAGATTTTCTCTAAAGCACCGCAATTTTCATTTACCACCAAATTTTTTTTAAGTTTCTGCTTACATGCATACAAAGGAAAGAAGGTTTACGCGAAATATTAGAAAATTCTATCTTATGAAAAAAATGTCTTACCACAACAGTTAATTTAGCCTACATAAAAAACAATATGTTTCCTTTTGATAGTACAAGTAAAAGACCAAATTTAAAAAAAAAAAACATAAGTTTAGATTTTTTTACAAAAATTCTTTTTTTAAATTTCTATTGGATTTCAAGAGAAGATGATAAAAACTATCAGGATAAGATAAAAAAGACAACTACTTAAATCAAGTCAAATCAAGTTATAAAAATTCGTATAACAAATAATTTTTCCGGTGTGGAATTTTCACTTTTGAAATAAAATGAATAAAAATATTAATTTTGTGGACAAATATTTACTATAAAAACTAAATATGACAAAAATTTGAAAACAGAACAACGTTGAATAAATAAAATTTTTTATCAGAGCTGTACATGCTATACCTATTTCAGACGAGAATATTACAATTAATTCATCTATTAGACAGTAGAAAGAAACAATTATTTTAAATTGTTAACTAATCAGTGTCAATTTCTATAATGTCGTGATAAGATTGATAAAATATGAAAATATAAGATCTTTTACAGTTTCAATTCACACTTAATTGATAAATAGATAATTATTTGTTAGGCTTCAGTTACACATTTACATTTAAATTTTGTCAGCTTATCTTTTCCCTGGTAAAAAAAAAATATTTCATTATTTTCATTGCTCAAACTTATTTTACACAATGCCTTTTCCTTGACAAGAAATTACATCAAACTGATAAAAAAGTGTTTAAAAATAAAAAATAATATATATTTTGCATTCCAAATAAGCAACTAAATATTTTATGCAAGAGAAGGAACATTTTTTATTTTTATTGTATTTTTAAACCCATTGTTTCTAAAACCCGATCCAAATTTGGTTTCTTTGCCCTACTTCAAATATCACTCTATGCATTTCGTATAATTTGCATAATACTTTCTGACCCATCTGCTGTTTTTCGAGACATGAACGGGTGTCGAAGTTTTAGATTTAGAGCTTAAAAATACGACCAATTTTCCATCTCATTTGCACATATATATACAATATTATAATATACACGGACGCCCGTCAAATTAAGAAAAGAAAAATGGAAACTAACCACATGCCCACCAGGGCGTCTATCCTTAATCCTCTAATTTCCAGAAGGTTTACACCGGTCCATTCTAATACCATTCAAGAATGAAAATGGTACACGCGTCCAGCAGATTATCGTCGAATATCCTCAGACACTTCTGACCACTTTTGAGTCCTTTTTTCTCTAGGCAGTGGTCACCATCGTACAGCGAATTCTCTGCATGCCCAATCGTCCGTGGTGACAGCTGAGCTGCGATTCGATGGATCTAATTGCCAATTAAGAAGACATTTTTCACAGCAACTGGAACCACAAATTTCTTTGTGAATGACACGCGGTCAGTCCGATTCTAAAAATTCGGACATCTCTATAGAAAAGAAGGCTTTCAATATTTTTTCTATTATTCATTTTACCCAGTGTTCGCCGTTTTGAAGGGGTTGAAAATTCGGTGTGTTTTAACGCTAATAAAAAGTTAACGATATTCTTCTCGAAAGGAGCACTCGATTTTTATTTTTCGTGCCTGTTGTTATCAAATAGATCTGGAAGAATAGCTGGGAACTATTAGAGAAGTATATAAAGTAAGATGGGTAAGAACTTTTTGAGAGGGTATACTTGGTTTTGGTAATTATGACTTAAAGTTTTATATTTGTATTTTATAATTAATTTCTTGATTTCGTTATTTTGATGATCAGTTTCCCCCTTGAACAGAGACAGATTCTATTTTTTATAAGTAAAAATATTTAAAAACCAAGAAAGTTATTGAAAACCTTTAGAATAACACTTTCATTCAATATTAAGCAAATTATTAGAGAAAAATGACAAATTCAAATGTGCGTACATAATTTATGAATTAATTAACTTGGCCAATACCCGGATGATTCTTTCTTCCTAACCTAAAATCATCACGTGGTTTCCAAAATGGAAAAAGTACTATAGGATATCAGTAATTGAAATTCTACTTCAATTTCCTCGCCAAAATTGGTTACCTTGATTTGTTTTTTAAAGTTCACCGTACTCTTTACGATGAGCCTTAAATGACAAAACAAGTTACCAGTTTCTCGTCTGAAGGAAGATTTTTTAACCGCTTTGTGGCCAAATTACCCTACCGGATCCCTGATTGTATTTCTACATGGGGTTAGACAGAAGTCTAACATTTTTTAATTTTGCAAGATACTGATTAAATTTAGAAAACTTTCAACACTAGCAATTTGGAAAAACAAATTCTTTTATTCGGAACGTTTTTATTCCAAAATCAAGACCAAAATTATTCAAAATATATTTGTTTAAACTTCAAATGCATGCAATTTGAAATTAGTAATTATTATTTTGGATATGTTCTAAAGTCGCAGTAATTCTAAACATCACACCTAGCTGATTTAATCTTTAATTCAGAAAAATTAAAATTCAATTTTATCAGAATGATATTTCAATGTTTTGAAATCAAATCCTCAATAAATACACCTGCCTGATTGACTATTTCTGTATGAAAATCTCTGGTCAAGCTTTGTGTTTTCAAAATTCTTTTATATTATTTTTGTATTATCAAACAAATAATTTTAAATATAGGATATCATCCTTTGTACTGATAAACAATTATTTCTTATTTTATATGAGAAAAAATTTGAGACTGCTACTAATTGGCTATCACTAAGTATTGATTTCTGAATCTCTAGTGTTATATTATCATATTCTCTGGGGTTGCCCTTAATTTAAAAAAAAAATTAAGCGTAAACTGGATTTTCGTTTATCAACTTTTGTTCCGTTTCCCCGCTGGGAATACACAGAACTCTCAACAGCATTTCTCCTTTTAGCCATCATGCTTGGCAAGATGATCTAAGTTATCCATTGGCCGAGCCACGTTTTGTCTTAAAATCCGATATTAAATATTCCATCATCGCCAACTAGCAATTTTCACACTTTTAAATTATCAATGTAAATGCAATACACTGGAACTTGGATTGAATACTGGGTTCGGGCATAGCAACCTGATGTAACAAACGCGCTGAGAGTGCGGCCCTCAAGTCGTTTGTCACGCCGCGGCATTAATTCCGAAAACGCAGTAAATCCGGACTAATTGAATCCATTTTCCATTGTATCAGTGAAATAAGAATTCATTTATGAAAATCCTCCTTCCAATTTTAGATATTTTTTTCAGCAAAGGTTCAGAATTAAAATTTATTCTCAAGTTATCAGTTTCTTCAGCAATGTTAAAAAAATTTTTTGATGGTGAAAAAAATGGTAAAATCAGTTTTTGGCAGGAATATTTTTCGGCAGCTCTAAATAATACGTGTTATATATGTATTGCGAGCAGATGATTACGTTAGATTACACTGAAAGGGTTATGCAATTTGCACCCCAACAAAGCGAAATGTAACTGCATGAATATCGCATTGAATTTGGAGAGATTTCGTTAGCACAAAGATGCAGCACGTGCCTCGTCTCCCCATTGAATTGGCTCTTTGAAAGCCCCCACAGGATCAGCCTTTCAACGCTGTTACGTCCGCGGTATCGGTGGAGATCCGTCCATCCCACTTTTTTCCCACTGAAAAGGAAGTCTCTAAACATTAGTTGCTCCGTACTTCCGGAATAAGGATTCCATCGTTTCAGGAAGAGCTTCAGCCACAACATCGAGGCCTAGGTGGCAACCATAGTCAAGTCATCAAGGTCCGTGGATTACGTAGGCGGTACACCATATGGCTTACAAAGGAATAAAAAAATCGAAGGATTCTGCTTTTCATCTCGGATGACGACGCGTTCTCTTTTTCCGGAACCAGAGCGAGATGCAATACGAGATACCATGAGATCTTGGAAGGTGGTACATCCCTAATGGGGAAGGGAAAAAGAGGAATGAGGGTGGTTTCAAATCGCAGCGCGGAAAGGGTTGCGAACCAGTTTCTGGTACCAGCTGCAATGTGCCACTCGAGGCAGCAGCAGGAAGACGATCTAAATTCTGAAAGAAAGGGGTGAAAGGGGTTTTGAAGGACGAGACCCTTTCACCTTCCTCGTCTGCCAGGCCGCTTCCTGATTCTTCTTTTGAACGCAGCGGAACACGTGCCGCGCCCGTGAAGTACGAGTCACGTGTCGCGTGCCATGGCACGTGAGCATCTTGTGCCACGGCCAAGTTAACGTCGCGGAATCTTGTCCAAGGATATTAAGGATTATCAAGTTCATTGTCAGCTTTGTTGATCCCAGATATTCCAGGGATTATGCTCTGATCCAGTCCCTCAGAATCTACCCAGAATCTTTAGGGTTGTTTATATATTAGGTATCGCTATTTCTAACGCTATCGGGTAATTTTAATATATAAAATTAAGTAGCATATAGCGTATGATTCTTATGCGAATCCACCGTGTTTGACCATTCGGAAAAATTTTCTTGCTCAAAAAGTTGTATTTTTTGAAATTTAGAACTTTCGCTAATAATAATGATAATAACAAAAAAATATATGTAATTGTAAAATGAAAATATTTTAACTACTGTGTTACAAAATTTACTGCATTTGAAAAAGCTCGATGTCAATATAATCGCGATTTCTTATATGCAAGATGAAAACTTGAAATGTCGAAGAAGCTTAACAGCGAAGAATGACTCCCTCACATTATTATATTTAAATAGTAAATACAATCATTTATGACACGGAAGGCTTTTGCACCAAAAACTAACACAAATGTCCTACCATTTCAGACACAGTGCTTGCTGCGATTATTTTCTATACTAGAAATGAGATGGCTCATTTCCAAAAAGATGAAACTATTGATAGTTATGCATTAAAATTTTAAACATTTTAAAATGAAAACATACCTCTATACTTTCATTATCGGATTTTCTGTAATAGTATTTTTAATTAACAGGTAGCATGCGAGAACATAAATGTTTGGGAAAGAGAGTTTTAAATCATTAAAAAAATTCTTCATTCTACAGCATTCAACCTTCTTCATTATACATTTCTTATATTCATCTCAAAAAGTATTTCTGCACACTGCAAATATTAAATAGAGATTTCCACTATCATTTATTTTTTTACTTTAAATTTCTATTGGGAGACAGTCACAAGCCAGCACATACTTTTAGTTTATTGTCATAGCGGTAAACTGAAAATTACTTTAATACGTTTCAAATCATCATAAAGGAAAGCTGCCTTGCATAATATTACCTGCAGCAGTGTTAAGTTCAAATTCAAAATAGCGACCATATTTTAAAAAATCATCAATGGCTAATAAAAAAAATTACCATGCAAGCCACGCTGTTTGGGATTATGGCCCATTATCGATAGTATGATAGAAAGTTCATGTATTATGTATTATCATTTTTGTAGGGTACTTCGTATTAAAAAAATTCTACTATGCCTATAGTGCAAGTAATTTAAATTTAAATTTCATTTGTACGAGCATTTAGCTATAATTGAGAGAGGTTCGGCTTATCATAGATGAAAATTCACAGGGTACTAAATTTATCTTTAAAAAATATATAACGGGAAATGGAATAGAATTTAAATTGATTCACGATTTCGGGGCTTTAAACCGCACGAATTTCTAAGGTAAATTAAGCCAAAGAAAATCAAATTATTATACTTTTTATGTTGATAAAAAATTAAAATGAGAACTTGTTCATAATATTTTATTTGCTATTCATCACTTGGGCACTTAAAAAGTTTTCAGTAAAATTGTACATTTTTTACTATTATTTCATGCTTATTATGTCGTTGACTGTCTCCTTATTAAAAAATGTACTTTTAAGTCACATGCTCGATTGCACGAGAAATCTGTCGCTAGTCTATAATACCACCATTGATACTCTATTGGATATCTGAAACATTTGCAAACGGTTTCGCGTAAATAGCGTTTATACTTGTCCTCGCATATTTTCACTTCATTCCGGTAACGTTACTCACTTTTCGTTCGTAGCGACATGACCATAATTTCATTAGTATATTGCAACAAGTCATACATCCATGGAATTAAGTTTTTTTTAAAATATAAATATCATGTTCCTTAAATTTTATGCTGAGAAATATTATACTTTAGGAACTCAGTATCTTGTATAAAAAAATTGATTTTAATCTTTACCTTGATTTCAGGGTAAAGATTATGTGCAACAAATTGGTATAATTTTTACTCTGACACCTCGTGTATTCTTCTGAGTTTACCCACGTTGTGACGGTAATTGTCAATGTTTACTTCTATACGGTCTGGATAATTTGACTTAGTCCACTTGCAACCAGCAACACGTCACGTATTTACATCTAAAATAACCTCACTAAAGATCAAGCAGACGAGTGATTTCTTTCGCGGTTCAATTAAAAACGTATAATAGTTTGCACGAACGAGTTAATTCAATATGAACTTTGCAAATACAGCTGTTAGTGGCGTCGACGTCTGCTATTCAAAATATATTAGTCCTTAAAAACATAGTGTTGAGGTGTTAGTTTAAAACACTATTTTCGAAATGCAATGTGCGTATGTATGGCATTTGGGTGTAAAAACAAAGGAGCACACTGCTTTCCAAATAACAAACGACTAAGGGAACTTTAAATAATGCCTTGTGTTTGCGTGCAATGACAGTTAATCCCAACTGACGGTAATATTTACTGTATACTGTTCTAACAGTTAATAACAGCCAGTTTACTTCCTTCTAAGAGTAATACTTATATTCTAGTTATACCAGTAGGTAAAATTACAAAATTACAAGCAACAAAATTTACTTCTAAATATAAGTAAACAGTAAGGTTTAAAAAAATAACTGGATCATTTTTATAAGGTCGTCACATCACCTTTCCTTATGACTCAAATTTTACATATACAAAAAATATAAAATAATCCGTGGGTCAGTTTTTTTCCCAGCGAAAAGAGCAGGAACGCATTGCAAAATCGCAGTTCTTGAAAAACATGTTTAGCACAAGATTTGCATAATACATTTTCCATTAAAACTGCCAATTTGTATGTTTGCATATACATAAAGATTAAGATCAGCAGACAGATTTGCATCTTTATCTCACGTAATAGCTTAAAACAGTAGAAAAATGGTTGGACATCGTTGGCTAATGATTCCTGTGCATTGGAGAACGCGGAAGAAAAAGAAGAGAAGAAGGTGAAGAAGGCCGAGAAGAGACGAGAGAGAATGAGATAAGCGTCATGCCACTAGTCCCTTTCTAAGTAAAAGTGGGTTAAGGCCCAAGGTCCTCCTGTCTTCGCGAAGGCGATCTCCGGATGCGACGGATACCTCGTCCCGCACCTTCGACCTACAGACGGTCGGTGGGCAACTGGGCACCTTACCTAACAGTACCTTCTCTTACGATGCAGCGGATGGACGCACCCATACTCTCTCATCGAATCTGCTAAAATGGACGTGGGAATATATGTATAAAACTTAGGGTCCCATTCTAACAGTTCATTGTTGCCTTATTACCCCCCTTGGAAAAATTCATTCGCGTAGGTACTCTTCAACGAGTGAGCGCTTCTCACTTTTAATGAGCGAACTAAACACTAAATGTGCTCAATTGATTCTAAACTTGTTCCACATCCCATTGGCTGTTAGAAAAATAGACTCGAAATCCCATTTAAGTGCGGTTTCGCGCTCTCTCTCTCTCTCTCTCTCTCTCTCTCTCTCTCTCTCGGTCCTACGATCCCTGCATTACCAAAATGTTGAAGACAAAACTTTAGACACAATTTCAATGGGAGTTAATTAAATGGGATTCTCAGTGAACGTCATGTTTTTTCTGATAATTTCCAGCCACTCCCTCCCTCATGTAACGCTTTTCTACAGTATGTGCATGTAACTTCACATTAGCGTAACTTTCAACGGGCTACCCCCCCCCCCCCCCTACGTCCCGATATCAAAAACGCACTCTTAGCATAAATAATTTTAGAACGTTATTTGAATTTCAGAACAAAAATTAATGTAATCCTGGTTCAATTGTAGCACGGTCATAAATCGAGTTTAGCATAGACACAAAGTCTATAAGGAACTTGGTGTTTGTAAATGTCGGTCAGGGGCCAGCCAATAATGATATAACATTAATTGTAAATTTTATACCCCTTCCATCCCTCATGTAACAATTAGGTCGTTAGAAAGTAGTTTGCCCTCCCCCATGCCTTAGTTACATAATTTTCACAGGAAACTCTATCATTTAAATCCAAAACTCTTTTGACTTTATCAAAAAGATACAACAGATTCGCATTTAACCTCAAGACATCCTAGTGCGGTTCGATGTTGTATCTCTCTTTACGAATTTACCAGTCTCTGATACAATTGCTATTATTAAATCTACTGCAAACTTGCCGTCCGATCTCATATCTTTGATAGAACACTGTCTCAATAGTATTTATTTTTCTTACAATAACCAACTCTACGAAAAAACCTCAGGAGCAGCAATGGGATCTCTAATCTTACGTGTAATCAACAACATCTTTATGGAATATCTAGTAACGAAAATCTTTAACGAATCCAAGTTTGAACTAGAATTTTAGTTCGGTTATGTCGACAACCTTTCTGTCATCTGGAGACATGGACTAGATGAACTACACAAGTTTTCCGATTTAGAAAATCATGGAAATTGAGCAAAACGGAAAAATGCCTTTCTTGCACGTACTAGTTTACAAAAGATCCGACAACACATTTGGACAAGACGTTTAGAGAAAAGCCACCCCCCAAAAACAGATACCTACATGCCTCCTCCCACCACCACCCATTTCAAAAACAATCGGTCCATCTCCCTTCTATACAGTGCTGTCTCCATAACAGATAAAAATAACTAAAAACCGTAACAAAAGCCTAATAGAGAATGACTACACAAACAAACTAATTTTTTAGGGCATTAAGAAAATACACAAGAAAAACAAGTCAACACAACCTACGAAAGAAAGTGAGAGAAAAACGCGACCATCATCCTACTCTACATCGAAGCTGACACATAACAAATAGGAAGAATTCTCAACAAACACAGCATCCAAACCATATTTAAATAACCTGCGAAAATAGAACAATTTCTAAAAAAAACTCTAAAAACAAAAGGGAGCCTCTCAGTGATCCGGGAGTATATAAAATATCTTGATTTTGTGACAAAGTCTATATTGGCGAAAACGGGAGTGCGGTGAGGTAATGTATAAAGGAACATGAGAGTAAACTAGAAGTAAAACATTTCACGCAATCAGGTTGCGGTGCTGCGATCTGACCAATCACAGGCATGGTAGAGAGTATACATGTAATAACATAACCTGAAACTTCTCTATCAGGTTAGCTTTGATGAAGTGAACTGCAATATTGACGAAAATTCAGCAAGATTCGTAGTTTTGTACACGAATAAAAACCAAAACACATCATTTTGATCACAATGGAAAATCCTGAAAGCATTAAATCTGTTATTATAGAATCCATTGAATCCTCGCGATGATACATAATATATAATAAAAATATTATAATGAAATAATGTATAATAGTAAACAAAATAGTTCCAGTACATTATATATTTGGAAGTCTCTTGCCATTTTTAAAGATCTTTAAAATTCCTAAGAAATGTTTTTAAATATCCTAGAAACTTGAAAATTTATTAAAATTCCTTAATTTATTTTATAATCTGCTGAAATCTTTCGAATTCTGTAAAAAATAAAAAATTAATCTTTAAAATTAACCTAACATATCAAAAATCTTTTTAAATCTTTGAAACGCTTCAACATCTGTTAGTTCTTGCGAATAAATTCTTTGAAATTTCATTCAAATATTATAAAATCTTTCAAAATCCCTTGCAGATACATAAATCCTGATCCTTAAACTTTTGTAATCTCTTGAAATTTCCTTGTAATCCCTTACGATTTCCACAAATATTTCCAATCCTTTAAACTCTTTTGATATCCCTTGATATTTTTTTACACTTTTGAAGATTCCTGGAAATATTCTTATTATTATTATTATTACAACATTAAGCCGTTTCGGGGTAGGCGTGACTCACTCGGTGGGGAAGGGAGTTATAGAATTATAGAATTTTTAAATTGATCTAGAATTCTCGTGTTATTTATTTAAATAACACGTTCATTCTGCAGCACTGCTCCGACCGAGGTTGCTGATCAATCTCTCGAGCAATCACCCCAAGTGAAGATCCTCACAAAGTCGTCATGTGAGGCTCCCCACTTGGGTCCATTAGAATCCAAGGTTTTTTGTTTCAGGCGTCATTCACTCTACTGACACTCTTCTTATTAACTATTTTCCGCCATATTTTTCTGTCCAGGCACACTTCTCTAACTTCTTTCACGTCCATGCATTTTTTCATGCAAGGTCTCGTGTTTCTGTGGCTTCTTATGTCTCTTCTAACTAGGATCTCATTCAAACATTTTAACCATTCTTTCCGCGGTTTGCCTCTGGGCACACTGCCATTTACTTTACCTAGATACAATTGTTTCGTTAGTCGTTCATCCTTCATTCTCTCAACAAGCCCGAACCATCTTAACGATTTTTTCCCATGTGGCACATAGCGTCTCTTCCGCAGCACATTCCTTCAAGATTATTTGGTTACCCACTTTGTCCATAAGAGTTTTTCTGCATATTATGCGCAAGAATCTCATGTCAATAGCGGTAATTTTACGAAAATCCGTAAATGAATTAATTGGATGTATATATATACATTGTATAAAAATATACAAGATTGTTGAATCATTAACAAAGATAAGCTTTCGTAATAGTCTGAACTACCTTTTTTTTTAGGGCAGGTATACACTCGATGTTTTAAACGGCTCGTTATGGTGTCATAAATATTCATAAATATATGTCCTAAAGACATACTATCGGCGAGAAAATGATAGGCATCTGCCTTTGAAGCTATACAGCTCAGTCAAAAAAAATCGTAGTGCAACAAAAAAACAGTCATATGAAAGCTAAAAGTGTTTTACGTAAATGAGGTTAAGGACGT
>JAAAKG020183376.1:0-25654 GCA_010014905.2 Druon quercuslanigerum
GGTAAAGGTACATAGAAAAATTTCCAGAGGTACCGGCTCAGGGATCGAACCCCGGACCTCTGAGGTCAAGTCCGAGCATCTAACCACTGAGATAACCACTATTATTATTATCATCATCGATTTTCTCAAGGTAGTGTTCTTAAATTAAATTTGATTATGCTTATCATCGAGCAGAAAATTCAAATTTATGTACATAGGCCAAGGTATCAGGAAACATAATTTCATAAAAACTACAACAAATTTTTCAATCAATAGAAATTTTTTTACTCAAAATATTAAATTTTAAAGCCAAAAGATGAGCTTTCCATAACACTGCTAAAATTTTAACCAGCAAGATTAATTTTATACAAAAAATACCAATTCTCAACAAAAGCCTTACATTTTTAACCAAATAGTTGAATTTTCAAACAAAAAGATGAAGTTTTAGCAAAGAAAATAAATGTTTTACCAAAAAGGATAAATTCTTGATTGCACACATAAATTTTCATACAAAATTGTTAAATTTTGATACAGAAAGATTAATTTTCTACCAAAAAAAAGACAAATTTTCAACAAAATACTTAAATTTTTAAACAAAGAGTTGAATTTTAAACCGGGAAAATTAATTGTATACAAAAAAGACGATTTTTTTTACTAATTAAATCAATTTGAAACTAAGAATTAAGACTGTGTAACTGAAATAAACTCTTTTTTACAAAGAATAGATCAATGTTCATTAAGAACAGTTATTTTCCTTCAAAAACCAAAACAACGGTATAGTTGCATGTTTAATCTAAAAATATGATCTATTCACAAAAAAATAAATTTTTAAATAAAAACTGCGAATTTTTAATGAAGAAAGTTTTTTCCATACAAAGAAAAAAGATGAATTCTGAATACAGTACATAAATTTTTTTTAAATTATGCATTTTCAACCAAAAAGACTAATTTTTTACGACATGGATGAATTTTCAGCAGAATATTTAAATTTTAAATTGAAATAGATCAATTTTGCACAAAAATAATTACAACAAAATAATAAAATATTAAATAAAAGAAATCTATTTTTAACTAAAAAGGCGAATTTTGAAAAAAGCATTTAGTTTTCAAGCTAAAAAGTTAAAATGTTTAAAAACACAGTCGAATTTAGAGCCAACTAAAATACACAATTTCTACCAAACGACTAATTTTTCAATCCAAAATTAAGAATTTTGAATAGAAAGTTTCATGTTTAAAGAAACATATCAAGTTTCTACAAAATTAGTTTAATTTTTAACCCAAAACGATGAATTTGCGACAAGATAGTTAATTTTTAATAAAAAAGGTTATCTTTAACCAAAAAGATGAATTTTTATCTAAATAGTTAATCACTTATATAAATATTGAAATTTTTGAGTCAAAATGGCGAATTTAAAAACAACAGTTAAATTTTTAGAAGAAGTTAATTTTTGTAAAAAAAAAAAATTTCAATCAAAAAAGATTAATTTCTTACGATAAAGATAAATTTTTCAACACGAAAGGAGAACTTTCAACAAACTTTTTAATTTTTAACAAAATAATATCATTTTTTACCAAATAGTATAGTTTCAAAACAAATAGCTGAAATTTCAACATACAAAGATGAATTTTTAAACCAATAGATATTCAAACAAGAAAATTAAAATTCAATAAAAATCAGTTATATTTTTAAACAAGTAGTTGAATTTTTAAGCAGAAAATAGGCATTTTTATGAAACCAGTTGAAATTTCAAACCCGAAAGTAGAATTGGAAACAAAAAAGGTAATTTTTAACAAATAAAGATAAATTTTTTAATAAAGAATTTATTCAAGAACGTTTATACCACAAAGGAAAAACCTTCTATTCAAGAAGTAGAATGTTTAACAAAACAGTTGAATTTTTGACTGAAAATATGACTTTTTAACAAAAATTTTAACTTATAAAGAATTCATTTTTATCCAAAATTATTAGTAATATTTTTTAAATAAAAAAATGAATGTTTAATTTAAGAATAAACTGAGTTTAAACAAAATAATATAAAATTTAATTAGAGAAATTAATCTAGAAAAATGAATTTGTAACAAAATTGTTTAACTTTTAACCAAGTAGTTGAATTTTTACCAAAAGATATGCATTTTTAGCTAAACATTTTGCATTAAAGCGAAAAAACAAGGAAAAGGGCAAGTTTCTTTAAAAACAGGGAATGAAGAGGAGAAAAAAAGAAAAGAGTGGAATAGGGAAAAAAGTGTTTTTTAATTTATAAATTTAAAATTTCTCATTTTTGACAGGTATTTAAAGTGCCCTGACTATTCCCTGATTTATTCCATTTATTTACATTTTTAATTCCCATCAACAATAATATTTATTTCCTCAAAAAAATTCAAAAATTAATATTATACATTTTCGAGTAATAATCTTCAAAAAGAAAAGGCACAATGCACCTTCATTCGTTCGAACGGTATAATTTCACCATATTGGATGCATTGCATATCATTTTAAAGTGGAATTAATTAACGAGTGTTATGAATAATTCAGAGAATGTCGTGGCTTTTTTCATCATAATTGTGTGATAAAAATGGTAATTATATATATATATATAAATACACAACGGTTGGAATAAAAATATGGCTCATTAATCTTAATAGCGAACCTCCACCGAAGTCTAATGCACTTGAGAAAAACGTTCACCCTTGGTGACAAAAACCGTGTAAAAATAATACAAGATGCAAAAAGTCCTTATTTTTTGGTTTAAAAATTACCTTAAAAAATTCAAAGAAATATTTTACTCATATTATAACGTTTTGGAACATGAAAATAATTTAAAAAAATAAAATCTTAATAAATAAACATAAACATTTCAAACTAAATTGTTGTCTTATTAAAATTAATCTATGTGCATTCCATTGCAAAATATGACTAAAATAAGAATTATTAGGATAAATGAGACCCCTAAATATCCGAAAACATTGCAGTTCCTATACAATTGTTCCATATCTTCCGAAATTCTAAGCCATTTTTTTAAACCACATGAAAATTGTTTTAAGCACCTTAAAAATTATTCAAATCCCTAGGAAACTTCTTGACATTTTTTTAATCTCTTGAAAATTTCTTTAAATCATACCAAATTCCTAAAAATCTTCAAAGTCCACTGAAATCCCTTTAAATTATTTAAATCTACTGAAAATTCCTTAGACCTCTTAATATTACTCTACAAAAATTTTCATCATTTTAAATCCCTTCTAATTTTCTTTATCTATTAAAAAATTGCTTTAAATCATTTTCAATATCTTAAAATTTTTTAATAAATTCTAAAATCTTTGAAATCCTCTGTATTCTCTTTAATTCATTTAAAGCTATTAAAAATTTCTTAGGATCCTTTGAAACTTCCTACAATTTTTGTAATCCTTTGAAATCCACTCAATTTATTCAATCTATTGAAAATTCCTTGGGATCCTTTAAAACTTCTTAAAATATTTAAAATCCTTCGAAATCGACTCAATTTATTTAATTTATTGAAAATTCCTTGGGATCCTTTAAAACTTCTTAAAATATTTAAAATCCTTCGAAATCGACTCAATTTATTTAATTTATTGAAAATTCCTTGGGATCCTTTAAAACTTCTTAAAATATTTAAAATCCTTTGAAATCCACTCAATTTATTTAATATATTGAAAATTCGCTGAAGCTCCTAAAAATATCTTAAAATTTCTAAAATAATTTGAAATCTCTTTAAATTTTTTTCAGTCTAAAATATTTCAAATATTTGAAAATATCTTAAAATATTTGAAATCCTAAAAAATATTGAGAGCCTTTAAAATCCCTAAAATATTTAAAATTCTTCAAAATGTGTTTTAATCCCTTGAAATTTCTAGAGCTCTTAAAATTACCTTAAGATCTGTAAAATCATTTGAAATCCCTTCAATTTTTATTTGAACAATTGAAAATTCCTTAAAATCAGTTTAAATATAGTAAAATCTGTTAAAAATTAAACTCTTTTGAAATTCTCTATCGTAAAAGCGTTTTACGATTTTTTAAATTATAAAATTCCTTGGTAATCGTATATAAAGTCCCTTAAAAATCCCTGAAAATCGTTTCATATATTTAGAAATGTTTGAAATTTTCTGAAACTCCTTTAATTCCTTTAATTTAATTTAAATCTTCCGAAATTCAAGAGAATTCTTTATAAACACATGGAATTTTTTCAATACCTTTAAATACTTTAATATCTCTCTAAATAATTGAAATCCTGCGTGAAATGTTTTGAAATTTATTAAAATATTATAAAATGTTTGTATTTTTATTAAAATCCAATAAAAAAACCTTTGGAATTTTGTAAAGTCTTTTGAAATCATTAAAAATATCCATAAACCATTTAATTAAGTTCTCTAAATATTATTTCGAAGTGTCTCATCGGTCAAATTTTGGGATAAGTAGTCAAACATTTTTAATTAGCTTGGCTAGACGACCTAAATTTTCGAAACTACTGCATCCCCTCTTCAATTCTGGTTTGTATGCTTAATTATTTGCGTTGTAAAAAAATAATAATAATGAAATCCTAATTTTTATATTATACGCTTCGACGAGCAGATCTATTTATTATATTGACTTGCGAAATATCGTAAATCGTTTTTTGATAATACCCCTCAATCGAATTAAGTTTACTTTTCAGCAAAGTTAATTTGCAAAATGCAATTAAATTTGAATTAAACTAATATTGAAATTGAATAAAATAAAATCATATGCATTTTTCTATATTTTTTAGAATAATCCTCTTTGGTGTGAAATAAAATTGTGAATAGATATGAAAAAGTAATGTGACTGGAATTATCTTTACGAAAACATGAGTAAACACGACCCAATTTTCCTTAATCTCTGTTCTTTGTAATTTCATTACGAATTAATTCTATAATATTTTTATTCCTCTAACTGTGTGTATTTTAGAAATGTAAAAATTATTCCCAAACATGAGAAAATTAAGGGTGTAAGCAGGTTTTCTGTAAATATTTTACTTACATGGCATAGATGGATTGGAATTCCCCTTGTTTGTCTTCTCTAAAGAAACATCGAACTTTCAATTTATCTAGTAGGCTAACATATTTTCCTTGTCTCTTCTGTTTAAAGTTAAACCTCATTGCTTTTTTATTTATTTTCTATTCATACATTTTTACCAAATCTACGCAGACTTGAAAATATTTCTAAATGAAGATAGTATAAAAAAATTAAAGGTAAATAGACTAAATAATTATTTGTTTATAAATTTGAAGTTTCTAACCATATTATGTTTAATTTACGCACCTTTCAAAAATTGAAAATGCTTCGTTTTTTGCATAACTCTTATATGTTAATAATCATTTATACTAAAAATGCTAAGATTTCAATTTTAAACTAATCTGAGTTCAAGTTTGTTTAAATTGAATGTATGTCACATTAGCTAACTTTAAAGATGCAAACAAATTAAAACTGACTTTTTCCAAATTAGTTTAATACTTTTATCACCTGGAATAATATTTATTATATTTACAAAAAGTAAAAAATAATATAAAAAATATAATAAAATATTTGATCCATTTTTTCAAAAACAAATAGAATCGTGATCATAGAAAAAGAAGGAAAATGATATATTTTGTAGCATCAATATTAAATAAATTATCCCTTCAAAACAAATCGCACTCTTATAAGGGAAGGGAACAACGAAATTTACATTATACCATTTATTTTCATGTTATAACAAAAATTGGCGACTGAAAATTAAAGTTTTGAAAATCAAAAATTCAATGTTTCTTTAAACAATCTTCACATAATTTAAACAAAAAGTGTTATCTTTAGTTTTTTTTTAAATTATATGTTTTTTGTAATTCTGTGAACGATTATGATATTTTATATTTTTACAACAAATTTTCATGTATTGTATATGAATATTATATAAAAATATATGCATATGCATATGCAAACAGAAAATCTCCTTCATGATAAAAATTTTTAACCTAATGAAATATTAAAATAAAAATGGAAAATTTAAAAGCCTGTTATTAGAAATAAAAAATTACATTTTCCTGTTTAAATTATTCAAGATACGCAAAAATATTAACGCGCAGAATTTTCCATTTCGAAAATATCTTAAAATTTATTTAGAGCCATTTTTTAATTAAATGTATAGTTTTTTTAGTCTTGCAAAAATTTGATTTAAAAACAAAAATTCAATTTTTTCATTAAATGCATAGTTTTTTTATCGTGACAAATTTGATTAAAAGTAAAAATGTCCGTTTTCTGGACAAGCAAAATTATTCAACTCAAAAATATATGCACATTTTTTTAGGTCATTTTTCAATGGGTCGAATTTTTATTTTTTTCAATTGTAAAAAAATCTACCCTCTGCTCGATCATTGTCCTTCTCCCAAATTTTGTATGGGACTATATAAATTAAAGGTCAAACCATCGAAAACTGAAATTTAGTGATCGTTAATTCTCTTCTGTTAAAGTTCCTCCGTTCCAAACGTACACATTCTCTTCACGTATGCCGTGAGAAAAAAAAGGTCAAAAAGAAAATTTTTAGATCTAATTTAGGCCAATCATTATGTTATAAACGCTTTATTTTACCTATTAAATATCGACGTTTTAAGGCGCCATAAGTCAGAAAAAAAGGCTTTTACATCGGTGTCTGCCTGTCGTTGTTTTTCTTGTCGAGTTCATTAACCAGTCATTTTTGATGAAAATATAAAAAGTTAGAGCATTTTCAAAATTGTTGAGACCACTTTCTTTCAAGTTTTGAAAATTCTATCGACAGCTATTTATAGTAGACAAAAAGACGAACAATTTATCCCCGTGTCTTTTCTTGATAAAAAGAAAATTACCAATTTTATAGCATTTTCAAAATCAAAAAAACCAAAAGAAAATGTACATTTGAAGCCAAACAAAGCGTGATATGGGAAAATGTCATGATAAGAAAAATGTTTTACTTTTCCAAGGCCCTACAAGATTGTCTGAGCATTTTTTTATTTTTCTTTACATTTTTCATCATGTTTTTTCTATAAAATAAACCTTACAAATATAAAATCACCTATTTTCTTGATTGATAAGGAACGTATGTGAAAAATAATTTTATAATTAGTGGTAGTTTCTATTTTTTAATTTTTTGGTGGTCTTCTTAGCCCCTAAATAGGGCTCATTTAAAAAAAAATATAAAAACAAAAAACGATTCTCATTTTGGTTTTCAATGAGGAGTAATTTGATACCTGTAACATATTTTATATATTTTTTCTTCAGGTTGCTAACGAGGTACAAAAATATACTAAAAACAGCTTATTTTGATGTAACTCTTTTTATCGCAAAAAATAAAAGAATAAATGACACAGCATTTATTCAATTAAAAAAGATTCACAAATTTTTTAAAAATATTTTTTGATAGGAAGCGTGGTATTTATTTTAATCGTAACAATACATTTTTTTAATTAATACATGTTTCAGCGCAGCTAAGGATAAAATTTAATGCAAAATAAGAAAAAAATATTAAAATAATCATGAAAAATGTATTATATTTATTATGAAAGTGTTGAGCGTAATGTAGAAAAGTTGACGTTTTGGACAAAATCAAGTGAGAAGCACGAGATACGTGATGAGAATGTGTTCGCTAAAGCAGGAAGAGTTTTAAAAAAAGAGAGTTCACAATCACAAAATTACACTGGTGGATGTTTTGAGTGTTAATATAATTATAATAATATAATAATACATGATTATAATAAAATATAATCTAATGTTTATAACAAATGTGGGAAAAATACAAAAACCGAAAGTGTAGCGATAGGTAAATACATAATCGAGCACGAAGCGCTCGATTGCGTGTGCCCGCACAGCGAGCAGATTTTTTATTTATAATTTTATTTTTCGAGATTCAAAAAAAAACTACAATTTTTATAAACAAAATTGTGACAAATCTGTCGATGATTCTTTGGGAAGCAACTTTTACCTATTTATTTGTTTTCGTACCTTTTTTTTGATAAATTAAAAAAGACATCTTTTGACGACTAAGAATTACTACTTATAATTTCTGATCTGAAACTTTATATATTTTAAACAACTATCAGATGATTTGTATAATTAGAGGGATAACACTTTTTAATTTGCAACATTTAAACTATTTGCGTAAATAACACAATCGCATGCGTAAAATGTATAAACTTTGTAGGTTAACGTAAATATTGAACATGTGGCTTTAAATTTGTATCAAGTTTATAAATAATATATTTTTCATAACCAAGCAAACGTTGAAAAATTATCAGCATTTTAAAAAACTGGGCATTTTATATTTTCAAGGAAATATGATATTTTGCCTTTTATTAAGAGTTTAGTTGGAAAAGTTTTAAAACTTTAATTCCCTTAATTAATTTAATTGAATTATTGAATCCATTTTTTTACATAACATCATATTCCTCATAAGCCTGAAGTTTCCAGACTTTTTTTTTAAACGGAAAAAACAGCAGCTTCACCCGATAATGAATGCGGGTTTCCCGAAAACAATAGTTTCGAGATAGTTTTGAAATAGTTTCGAGATAGTTTCGACATTTTTATCGAAAATTCCGCCATTCAATTTCTAATAATTGGACAAGTATTAAAATTAAATAATTGTTTAAATGTTTGATTGATCATTCGTTATGGATAATTTTAAACTGTTTATCCAGTAACTTGAGTTATAGAAGCTTTAACATCAAAATAAGTTTTTTTTTATAATTTTTCAGATTTTCAATTGAATTAGTGCAGAAAAAAGTGTTTTTTTAGATATCTACTTAAAAACTACAAAAAATCTTTTTGGCCTCTGAAGACCTCTGAAGCCTTTTTTATTAAGAAGTATAATTATTTTTAATGTTTGAAATATATTGACGTAAAAAACACACTTATATGGCATATTATTTTTATAGGTAAATTTAAAATTTAAAAATTTATGCTAAAATTTTTATCGATTTTATGAATATCATATATTTCGTAACTAAGCGAACGTCAGAAATGTATAGGATAGTATTTTTAAACATTTCACCTTTTATATTTTTAAAGGAATATGATATTCTATGTTTCCTTTAATATTGCAGTTGAAATAAAGTATTTTGTCTCACGTTATCTAATTGGATTTTATGTTATGTTTTATGGAAGAAAAACGTTAAATTTTGTATGTCAAAGTGTATTACTGTATTCTCAAAAGAAAATTTAATACATAAATTATATTAATTCAAATAATAATATTAATATTCTTTCAAATAAAAAGCAGTTGAACTCATCCTAAACAGACATTTTTAACAAAACAAAAAATTAATTTTTAATAAAGAATAAAAATGTCCTCAAATTGTAGTTTTTGGGGATAAAAATTTTTTAATTCAAAATAAAAATTTCGAAATAACATTTCTTTGTTAATTTCTTCTTAAGGTTACATAAATATATAATTTTTCTAAGATTCTTTGGAACCTTCGAGTCACTTTGAAAGTTATTTAACTTAAATGATCAAATTTACCATTTAATCTACTAGATATTTTCGAAATTTGTAGAAATCCTTGGAAAAGTTTAAAAATTCATTTTTGAAAGTAAAATATTATTAAACTTTTTCTAACAATCTAGATTAAAGTTTTTTAATTATTGAAATATTTTCAAAATAAAAATTATTTGATAAACATTTCCAAAAATTGTAAACCTTCTGCATATATTTTAAAATTATTAAAATTTGTCTCAAAATTCTAAAACATCAAAAGAATTCCCTCCAAATCTTCCAAATTCTGTTATGAAAATTTTTGAAATCTTTTTACATATTTTTAAATATTATCGTGAAACCTTTCAATATCCTTAATAATCTTTACTTCCAAATATTCAATAATGAACTTTTTTTATAACTTTTTAAAATGTTTAAAACTGTTTCATTAATTTTTAATCTTTTCAAAAGCCTTATCCAATCATGAACACACGGCTTTCGTGAGAACAATACTTTCGACATAATTTCTCAATATTAATCGAAAATGGTGGCATTCAATTTTAAATAATTTCGTAATATAAATTACATTTTTAAATTGTTTAAAAAAAATAACTCCTGGCAGTCAGTAAAATAATAGAGTTACCCAAGAAACATGTCGCCTAGAATCATAAATTTTTATCGAAAGCACGCAGCTGTTGTTGAGAATCCTGTCGCGTGTTACTCTCGAAAGCAATATCTCAGATGGACGTACACAGATTGTATTTACACTTTTTATATTTGACTTTGGAATTTTCCGATCCATATAAAAAGACTAAAAAACAGTCTTGAAGTTCAAGAAATCCGTAAGGAATTCCTTTCTAAGGAATGACTTTGTGCAACTAGCACCCTTATCTAAGGAGAGAGAAAAGCAAGGAAAAAAATATGCTAATATACTAAAAGTGCTAATCCTCAAAAGAAGGATTTAATTTTCTCTCTTTGGTTTCGATACCTCAAGTATCTCGTTAAATCTCTTTTCATAGTGAAATCCATTACATGAGATTCTTTAGAAATAATTTCTTTGAGAGTGAGAGGGGGGGGGGATTGAATTCGATGAGAGACGATTTTTTAAAAAAATAGTTAATTTTTCAACCAAAGAGATGAATCTTTAACTAAAATGATGAATCTTTTACCAGTACAATAAATTTTTTATTCAAAGGATTCAACTCTCACCCAAGAATAGTCGGATTTTCAACAAAAAAAGATGAACTTTCAAACAGAGATTAATTTTCTACAAAAAAGACGCCTTTTGAATAAACTTCGTGAACTCTCGACCAAATAGTTGAAATTATAAGTAAAAAATATCAATTTTTAACAAAATATAGAATAGTTTAATTTGTAAGTTTAAAAAATTTATTTCCACCCAACAAAAAAAATCTTTCAAAAAAATTTTATTTTCTACCCAAAAATATTATTTTTTAATCAAATAGTAGAATTTCCAACCAAAGAGAACAAACTCTAGCCAAAATAATTATTTTTTAACAAAATAATTAGATTTATAACGAAGTGCAGTTTAATTTTCGGCCAAGAAAATTATTTTCTACAAAAAAGACCCATTTGTTAATGAAATAGTTGATTTTCAGTTAAAACGATTACTTATCAACCAAAGAAAAATGACTTTACGAAAGTATTTGGACTTACAATTTAAAAATATGAATTCTCAACGAAAAGGTTAATAGCTCGTATTCCAATAAAAAATGTTTAAATTTGAAATTTAAAAAAACCAGATAAATTCAACCAAAAAAGACGAGTATTCAACAAAATAGTCAATTTTTCAAACAAAAAACATTTATTTTAAACGAAGACGATTAACTTTCCACCAACAAGGATGGAATTTTTAACGACATAGATAAATTTTCAACCAAAGAGATGAATCTTGAACAAAAAAAAAAGATTTTTGAGCAAAAAATATGAATTTTCAACCAATAGCTAATACTTAAAACATAAAATATTTTTACTTAAAATAAAAGCAGTTAAATGCAAACAAAAAATAGAAATATTCAAGAAATTAATTAAATCGTCAATCAATACAGATTAATTTTCAGCAAAAAAGTTTAATTTTCACCTGAACCAATGAATCTTTAATCTAAAAAATTAAATTTGATAAAAATAGTTAGACTTTCAACCATGTATAATTAAATTTTTAATTAGGACCATTATTTTGTTATAAAAAAGACGAAATTTTAAACAAAAGTTGGCATTTTCTTGTAAAAAGGATACGTTTTAAGCCAACAATAGATAAAATAAATTTTCAGTTAAAACGATTACTTTGCAGCTGAAGGAAAACAAATTTAAAAAATAGTTGCATTTTCAGCAAACAGGAAAAGTATCGACGAAAAATGTAATAGTTGGTATTCTAAATAAAAATATTTTTATTCTAATTAAAGAATAGTTGAATTTCCATCTAAAAAAGATAAAATCTAATTAAAAATTGTAATATCTTAATTTCTAAGTACAAAGGTTAATTTTCGACCAAATAAAAACAAATTTTTAACAGAAAATATATTTTTAACAAAAGTCATGAATCTGCAATAAAAAATGATCTTTCAGCAAATATTTTCATATTTAAGCAAGTAGTTGAATTTTTATCCGAAAAGGAATAATTTTCTACTACAAGAGACAATTTTTCAATTAATGAATTGAGGTTTCGACCTGGCAAATATGAATTTGCAATAAAAAAATGAATTCCTAACCAAGAGAGATAAATCTTCAATTAAACTTTAAACAAGAATAAGTCAACTTCAACCAAAAACTTTTCAACCAAATAGTTCAATTTTAAAATAAAAGAATTGATTATTTTAGAAGACAACTGAATCTGCAACAACAAACTTAATTTTAAACTAAGAAAGGCAAATTTTAAATTGAAAAATACAAAAAGACAAAGTAATTAAGTTTTTAATGGAATTGTAGACTTTTTAAACAAAAGAAATAAAATTATTTGATTAAAACCACATAATAGTAGACTATTCAACCTGATAGAATTAAATCTTAACCACAAAAATAATTGGATTTTCTTATTGGGTCTTACTTTTTTTTTACTAAAGTCTTATTTCCTTATTAATTTAGTTCGCAAAAAGAGAAATTCTTTAATAAGGGTGAAAAGGGGGAAAGGGGGAAAAGAATGTGAATCCTGGGTACAATAATCTTTCAAGTAAATATATTTTATACTTTCCAAATTTTTTCTTTTAATATTACGTAAATCCCCGGAACCTCTTCAGCAAGTATTAGTATCCATTAACAATGTTTTACGGCTGTTCCAGCATTATAAGAGATTAAAGGCAAAGTACAAGACCTTCATTGAAAATTTCTCTAGAGACAAAATTCTCACAAAGACGTCTGAATGGTCAATTATGAACTCAAGTTCCCTACTTGAGTTTTAGGTGGGAACTTTAAGTTTCGCTATTAATATAAAATGAAAGCAGAACAGTGGCTTTCTGTATGTAGTACGTACTATAGAATTCAAACTTTCAAACAAGCCTTGCTGAAAGACCCAGAATACTCCAAAGCAAAAAAAATTAATTTCGGGATCTACATAAAATTTTTAATTTTATTCTTTCAGAAATTATAAGCACGATGACATTCAAACGCTGCATGGGAATTCTGGTGTTCTCCATTGCTGTCATCACTATGGCTGCTGCAACTGAAACATACCCGGATTATGCTGGTAAGTTCATTATTTTTTGAAAAATCTCTCAAAATGTTTTAAAATATGAATTTTAAAATACAATTAACGATAATAATTAATTAATATTAATTATTAATGCATACAATTAACGGACTACTACTAATCAACATTCCCTGAACATTAATATATTTTAAAAAAGCGCAGCGCGCTTTATTACTTGTTTCTTATTTTAAATGCCTAATTTATTAAATTAAAATGTATACACATTTAAAGGACTATAGAATATAATTAATAATCATGAATTAAAATAGCTATATCGCCTTTTATATAACTTTCATCAAATTGTAGGTTTAATTTTAATTTCAGTTTTAATTTAAATTTAAATCGGGTTTCAGTGATCTGTAATTTCAATTTAATTATAGAATTTTTTCAGCAGAAATTATAAGCAAAGAAAAAAATTAATAATTCAGTGGTGTATTTTAGATCTCAATAAGATACGTGATCAATTGCGAAAATGTGTACAATTGAAAATTTGCCAAATAGTTTAGTTTTGAATGTTTATAGTTTAAGTTCATAAAATTTTGAACACCTATTTGGAATCTTAAATATTTTCAATTGATGATCCTTTAATTTTAAATCTGTATAATAGAAAATGATTTATTATTGATTTTTTTCTAATAGTTCAATTGTGAAAATTGACAGTTAAAAACTTTTCCATTTTAAAAACGTGTAAATAAAAATTCTTCATTTTTCATAATTTTAAAAATGAAAAATGAAGTTCTTAATTACAAAGCTTACAAAATTCGAAGAAATATTAACTGTAAACTTAAAACTTGCATCATTGTTAATTACCAATTTGAAAAAATAAAGCCTATGATTTTAACTATGTAAAAATACAAATTCTTACATTTTGATGATTTTGAAGATCAAAAGTCAAGTTCTCAATTCTAAATCTTTCAAATTTGGAATGTAAATCATCAAAATTACAAGATTTTAAATATCAAAACATAAAACCTGCATAATTTTTATTTGTTAGTTTCCAAAATATATAATAATAATACATTTTTTAGACCATATTGTCCATGTTGAAAGTACTGTTTCCGCTCAATTATCGCGTGCTTCTGTCTCTTGATTTCTTCTTGTACTAGTCACTTCCTGCAAAGTGAATTTTTTAATATATGGAAACATATGTTACATATGTACGAGATTATAAGAATTCAAAAAAAATCTGCACTGTCATTTTTACCAATCAGAATCAAAAAATTTTTTATTAAATCTATAAAATTGAATAAATTTCAACTTTAAATCTTAAAAATTTAACTATTTCGAAGAAAACATTCAAAATTGCCCCATTTTCTGTAAAAAAAATATCGAAGAGTTTTAAATAAAATCTCTTTAAAATTGAAGAGTCTTGAACTTTAAATCATTAAAATAGAAAAAGTTTCCCTTGTGAATTTCAAAAATTGAACTATTACAAGAAAATATCAAAATTATATACTTGCAAAATATAAATCTTGAAAACTTAATAATTTGCAATGTTATATTTTCTAAATCCAAGAATGTTCAATTGTAACTCTTCAAAGTTATATAACTTTGAATTAAAGTGCAACTGGAAATTATGCAATTTTTAAGTTCCACAATAAAAAAATATTGATTCTTTAGATTTAAAATTTCTTAAACTGGAAAGATTTATGTTTGAAAACCTGACTTTTCTTTTGGAAAATCACAAAAATCATCCAAATTTATGGACTTTTATTGATACATTGTAAATTTGCAAAATCGAACTATTAGAAAAAGCACATTCAAAACTGTGTCATTTTAAGTTATAAAATTAAAAATTGAGGATCCTTTAATTTTTAGGGTTTTTATTTTCAAATGACGTATTTTAATGTTTTTTTTTAAATAGTTCAATTTAAAAAATTAAAATTAAAAACTCTTCAATTAAAAAAATATATATGATTAAATTAAATATTCCGAAATTTTTATGATTTCGAAGATCAGAAGTCAAGTTTTTAATTCTAATTCTATCAAATTGAAGAAATGTGGAATATAAATTATCAGAACTATATATTTTTTTAATTGTAAAACTTGAAACTTGAATCATTTTTATCTGTTCATTAAAAAATTACAAGCCTTTTAATATTAAAT
Organism: Druon quercuslanigerum; assembly: GCA_010014905.2. Taxonomy (NCBI): domain Eukaryota; kingdom Metazoa; phylum Arthropoda; class Insecta; order Hymenoptera; family Cynipidae; genus Druon; species Druon quercuslanigerum. The sequence goes on from JAAAKG020183376.1 coordinate 15,235, forward strand.
ATGTATGAATACAAATTTCTAAATCTGGATCATTTTGAAGGTAATAAATCAATTTTTCAATTGTAAATCTTTCAAGTTGAAGAAATTTTTTACTCAAATCCTAAAAACTTGTATGATTGTAGATTTTCAACACTAAAAGACACTATCTTCATTACTATTGAAAACTTTTGTAATTTTTGTAAAAATTCTTAAATTTGTATGATTTTGAAAATGAAAAGTTTTCAATTCAAAATCTTTCAAATTAAAGAAATTTTTTATTATAAATTTTCAAAATTGAAACGCAGTGTCTATGTGTATCTTTTTTTGTGCAAATGGACTCTTTTTAAAGGCTCAATTTCTTTCAATTGAACATTCTTGAATTTAAAAACTGTATAATTAAAAATTAATCAATTTTTAAGATTTGTATTTTATAAGTATGTAATTTCAAAAAAATTTTGGAATAGTTCAATTTTGAAGATTTACCATTAAAAATTCTTCAATTGTCACGGATTACAATTCAAATTGCAATCCAATCAAATTGGATTATTTGTAAAGCATTAAAATTAATGAATTTTTAATTATGTAACATAACAAAATTTTAAACTCTAAAATTTTGAAGATTAATATTTCAAAGTTCTACAATTTTTAAGATTCACAGTTGTAAGCTATTAATTAAAAAAATTTATGAATAAAAATTCTAATATGTGATGATTCATTAAATTAAAAGTCAAGTTTTGAATTCTACATCTTCAAAATTCAAGAAATTTCGAATATACAGAACCAAGATTACCGAACATTAATTGTAAAACTTAAAACATGCATAATTATCAAAAGTAAAGTAAAAAGTCAAGATTTCAATTTCCAATCTTTCAAATTTATGAAATTTTCAATGTAAAAAATAAAAACTGCAGGATTTTGAAACGTAAAACCTAAGCTTGCATAAACATTCATTGTAAATTTTTACAAAAAAAAAATATTAATTTGAAAGATTTACAATTCAAAGTTCTAAAATTTTTAAGATTCATAAGTTTAAGCGCTTTTAAGCTTTTATGATCGCTCTTTTTACAATTTTGAAGAGTTTAATTAAAAATTCTTGAATTTTAAATATATAAAATTGCAAATTATTTAATTTTTAAGATTTATATTTCAAAGGTATGTAATTATGAACTTATTTTTGTAAATGTTTAATTTTAAGATTTACAATTGAAAATTCTTCAATTTTGAATATTTGCTATTGAAGACTCTTCAATATTTAATGTCTTCATTATTTAATGTGTATAATAGAAAATGATCAGATCTTAAATGGTTTTTTTTAATAGGTCAGTTTTAAAGATTTAAAGTTTGAAATTTATAGAATTCACAATTGCAAATTCTTTAATTTTAACACCCGTATATATAATATTTCCGACTATAACTAATAAGAATTTTTATTATTTCTGACCCTTCAAAGAATACAGATATTTTACATTTATAATAATCTTTTCCAATAAATAAAAAAACGCTAGAAAATATTGTTTTTCTTATAAAAGTTGCAACTAGATATAAATATATCCTTAATCAAGAAAAAAAAGATTTCATCCCTTTTCACGCAAAGGAATAACGACTTGCCTTCATCAAAGAGGGTAAATATCCCATAGAACTTGGTTTCTTCCTTTTTCTACTCTCCTCAATTTACCCCTAAGATAATTCTACGAGAAATTCCTATATTCACCAACTCTACTATATTTCTATCGTGACTTTAAATAACAAAAATATATGTTCACCAACTCGGAATTGGCCCCTTTGTACATTGAGATCCTTCTTTTTCTCTTTCTTGCACTGAAAGGGTGACAGTAAATTACATTGCTCGCCAACAGACATTGCTGCTTCTGCATTTTCATTTCTGGTAGGAACGTATTTGAAGATTATTCTTTTCATTTCTCTCTTTTTTTTCTTTCAATTTTTGCTCCCTTCAGAATTTTTCTCCAATTGCATTTGCTTTATCTTAGTCAGTTGTTCTAAAACATTTTTTGAATTCCTATGTATTATTATTATTAATATTATTTTATATTATAGGAGAGATCCTACAGTAGATAATTGTGTTGGATATTAACTTGTTACAAGTAACTAAGTTACTCGAAAGTTAAGTTATTTTTAACTTTTCGGGTAACTTTTATACTATTTTAAAAAGCAATGTGTCAGGTAACTTTGTTATGATTTTTGCAATAACTTAAAATTTTAATTTAAGTTACTTTAAAATTACTTTGTGTTTTTTTATCAAATCAATCTTTTTTGGTTGAGAATTCAGCTATTTTGTTGAAAATTCGTATTTTTAGTTACATTCAACTCGGATAGGTTACAAATTAAAATATTTTTTGCCTGAGACAAAATCGTCTATTATGTTTTTGTTTCAGGAGTCATTCACTACACTAATACTATTTTTATAAACTATTTGTAGCCACATTTTTTTGTCCTAGTATACCTCTGTAGCTTCCTTTACGCCCATGTATTTTCTCATGCAAGCTCTTGTGTTTCTATGGCTTCATATTTCTCTTCGAATTATTAGGGTCTCATTTATGCATTATAAACATTCCTTCCATGGTCTGCCTCTAGGCATACTGCCATTTACTTAACTTTAATACACTTATTACGTCAGACATTTGTCTTTCATTCTCTCAACATGCCCAAGCCATCTTAGCAAATTTCTTTAACATATGTCAACTAGTGTCTCCTCCGCACCACATTCTTTAAGGATTATCTCATGACTAACTTTGTCCATCAGTTTTTGCCGCATATCGTGTGCAGGAATTTCTGGACGGGCTGTCTTAATTTTATCAATCTACCATGCATCACCAAACATTCTTCCCATAAGCGTAGTACCGCACACCTTAGTCGCACTCCTAAAAATTACATCCTGAAGCAAAGATGACGTGCCCTCTATATTTTTATTATTTATTAACGCTTCTCAAGTTGCCTGATCGTTTTTTTTTATTTCTCTTTCTTCTCCATCCCTGACCTAACTTTATGTTGGAGACTAGAAGGTAATGCTCAGTATTGCATTTAGAACCCCTCATGACTTTTGTATCTTTTACTAGTTCTCTTAGTTTTTCATCCTCAATAACGAAGTTATTTATACTGTGGCTATTTCCTCTACACCAGGTGTACATGTTGATCATTTTATGCCTAAACCAAGTATTTGTAATAAATAAGCCCTTTTTTAAGCAGAAGATAACTAATCTTTTCCGGATATCATTTTTTCTTCTTGGATGCTGTTTAGTTACCTTGCAGTCTTTTTGTATCTTGACGCTGGTCCCAAAAGGTGTCTTTTACTTTGCTCGGATTGTCATGAACGCATTCAGACAAAAAGTTGTCTTCAAACAAAAGCATCGTCCTCTGGCCTGTTTTGTTTTGAACGATGTGAATATGTGTTTTACATAAACGGAATTATTTGCCAGCAAGATTAGGTGAAGTTAGTCGAATAAGGAAAATTTTTTTGCAAAAGGATGCGTTTTGAGACAAATGAAAATCCTCTAGAACTTAAATTAGAGAGGAAAATCAATTCACTTTAGGAAAGAGCCTTTTGTCACAAGAGGATATTTCTCTGAGTGTATTGGGGCGTTGCACGCTTTGATAAATAATCTTCGGATTCCTATGTTCATTCTAATCCACATTAATGTGGGCGATACAAAATCTTGATCCCTAAAATGCTGTCTTGCTCTTTTATTCATAATTAAACCGAACACTTTTGACTATCATGTGGTTCACTATCTACTGCTGATCATATTTCAAGTCCGCCTTTAATACCCCATTTTCTATTTTTCTAGTGTTGCATCCCTTTCTCTATGTTTTAGGAATAGATAAATTATCTAGCTTCCTTGCGTGCATATAGCTTCTCGTAATTATGTTACCTTAAGACCATTCACCCCTCTAGCATTTCAAACAACCAGTCTCCATTCATCATCTGAAACTTGATCTTTTCCTTTAAATTGGCCTTTCGTCAGTCAATGTTTTAGTCCATTTCGAGGCTATTTCATTGTTTGCATTATGCGAGAAATTAATTTTGCGATTAAAAATCATGTCCAAACTTTGGTTACTTTTATTTTAGTTTAGGTTGATTTTTTAATTTTAAACCAAATGCACGGATAAAGATTTTATCGTACCTTAATTTATAAAATAAAAAGAGTATACTCCCCTCACCCAGGGAAAAAAATTTCAATTTCAAATGATATCATGAAAAATGTCAGTATTACCAAAATTTAAAAAATCTAAAGTTTCATTTATTCTTAAAATTAATAGAAAGTGAACACTTATCTCGTAAAGTTGAATAAATTCTTTGACTTTCTTTCTGACGTTGTTATCGAAGGTTCCTCCCAATTCATAACTGGCACATTGAATTCATCTTGATTAAAAACTCGTATTTTGGTTTAAAAATGCAACTATTTTTATATAAAGTTCCTGTAAAGGGTTCAGCTATTTCATTGAAAATTTATATTTTCTGGTTAAAAATTTAACAACTTGGTTGAAAGTTTAACGAGTTTTTTAAAAAAATAGTTTATTTTGTTAAACATTAATAATTTTAGTTTAAAATTCATCTCTTTGATTGAAAATGTAACTATTTAGTTTTAATTCTTTCTTTTTGGTAGAAAATTCAACTATGTGGTTGAAAATTAACTTTTTTATTGAAAATGAATGTTTTCGGTATGCAAAATGAACAATTTGGTTAAAAGTTGATTAATTGCGTTAGGTATGTAACTATTTTGACAGTTACTGAAAAGTAGCTTTTTTTGAAAATTCAACTGTGTTGTAGAAAATTGGACTTTTTGCCTTAAAAATTCAACCATTTTTGCGAGCATTTTTTTCTTTCTTGGTTCAAGATTCGGCTATTTTATTTCAAAATTTATTTCTTTTGGTTAAGAAATCTCTTTTTTTAAATTCAACTATTTTTGTCAAAAATTAATCTGATTTGTTTGAGGATTCAACTATCTTTTTGGAATTTCATGTACTTTGTTAAAAATTTAACCATTTTGGTAGAAAGCTTAAGTTGATGGTTAAAAAAATAACCGCGAATTTTTTGAAAAATGACGAAAATTTTGGTTGAAATGTGTAGTTTTTGTTATGAAAATTCATCGCTGTTGGTAATAAAATTTCTGTAGAGACTTTAGCTATTTTTTTTTAAATTTGTATTTTTTTGTTGAATATTATACTTGGTTAAAACTTAAAATACTTTCTTAAAAATTCAGTTGTTTGGTTGAAAATTTATAATTTTAGTTAAAAACTTAATTATTTTGTTTCAAATTCGTTTGGGGGGGGGGGGGTATTATAATTATTTGGTGGAAAATTCATGTATTTTGTTAATTTGCTTGCAAATTCAACCATTTATAGACAAAAATTTTCTTTCTTGGTTAAAAATTCCTCTTTTTCGTTTTAAAATTTACCTTTTTTGGTAAAGAAATGTCTTTTTTTAACTCAACTAATTTGGTAGAAAATTCATCTAGTTTACTTAAAGGTGCAGCTGTTTTGTTAAAAATTCATGCATTTGTTAAAAATTTAACTATTTCGGCCATAAAATCAACTTTTTGTAGAGAGTTCAGCTATTCCGTTGAAAATTCGTCCTTTCTAGTTGAAGATTTAACTATTTTATTTCATATTCATTTTTCTTTTGGGCAGAAAAATCAAAAATTTCGGGAGAAAATTCAACTATTTCATTGAAAATTAACATTTTTGTTGAGCAGTTAGCTCTTTTATTCAAAATTTGTCTTTTTTGGATGATAATTTAACTACCTGGTTGAAAGTTCAACTACCTTGTTTAAAAATCTGTTTCACTCCTAGATACACAATATACTATTTTATGAATGATCATCTTAGTTATTTTGATTTTTAAATAATAAAATTATAGGTGTGAAAAAGTGACTTTTTAGGTAACTTGAAGTTACTTTCTGTAGTTATCTTTTTTGCTACGTAACGTAACTGTAACTAGTTACTCGAAAAAAAGTAAACCACCCAACATTGATAGATAATGATTAATTATATGTAAGTAGAATAATCAGATCTAATTTGAATACACTAACACGTATCGTGTCTTAACTACTAATTACATCAAATTAACTATTTTACACTCATAAGTATTTTAAGTTGATGATTATCTACTTCAGGATCATTATCTACAGTAGGGTGGTCTCCCCTATTATAATAAATCTACGATTCATTCATTCTGTCAACATTTACGTCTCCTCAGAAGCAAGTATCAATTAAAAGAGAAGGCTAAATTAATTACCCTCGAAATTGTGTTTTGAGGGTGCCTCCTGGGTATTTTTACCGTATATGAAAAAAATCGTTTGTCCCTGTTTTCAAATAACTCGATTTTTAAAATCAATTTATGTGATTTTTTTTTGAAAGAAATAAGTAATAAATAAGTAAAATTAAATTTTATCTATGCAAAAGATAGTATTTGTGTCAAAATAAGGAACGAGAAAGTAGGAAATGACATCGGGACCCTTCTTGACCAAATATACAACTAGGCTGATTTCAGTAATGGTATCGTAAAATTCCAAGAGAAATACATTTTTTTCGGTTAATTAGAATTTTAATGCGTAAACAATGCCCATGTATTAAAAATTATAATTAAAGTAAAAAAAAAATTGTTACAAACCGTTTTGTAATTTTACGAAACGTGTAACTACAAAAAAATTCCACTACATTTTTCGTAAAATTCCGAAAGAAATTTTTAACAGTGCAGGTTCCTGATTGCGGGTCGGGTGCTCTATTCACTAAACTAATGAAGAGGTCGAAAAAATAATATTTTTACCATAAACATGCCATATGGCAAGATTTTCTCTAAGATGCCCCTTAAATTCAGAATTTTAAGTTTAATTATTTCAATTTTCTTCATTTAATTTTAACGAAATTTAAGTAAAATTCTAAATTTCAGGGGCATATTGGATCGATAGTTCAGATATCTATTTTCATGTAATGTGTAATATGATAATACACATTTTCTATGCCAGTAAAAAGTAAATTCTTTTAGAATAAAATTTTGTAGTTTTGTGTCAACAAAGATCTTCATGTGATTAATACTGTTTTGACTCCCCCCCCTCAAGTAGGATGTATAAAGGACAAGATATTATTTGAAAAAAAGATTTTAATTTTTTTGTACTGATAATTCTCTTTATAACGTCATAACTTCCGAAGTTTTACGTAAAATGCACCGAAAACGTATAATTAAAAAAAAATTGACGGCTTTGAAACATTTTTCGAAATCTTAAAGGGAGCGGAATGTCAATCAATATTAACCACGTGGGAACTTTTTTTGGACGCTAGATTAAAAGTTTTTACCAGAGAATATTTTATAAGTAAAATTCATTTGTTTGTTCAATTTGTTTTCACAATTTCAATTTTCTTCAATTTTCACAATTTGTTCCCTTCGAAAAGAATCACATAAATTGATCGAAAAAGAACAAATATCTAGTTATTTAAAAAAGGGGGCCCAACCAATTTTTTTTCAGTTTCGGTAAAATACTTAGGAGCCATCGACGACAATTTTTTACAAAAAATGTAGAAAGAAAACCTAAAACATTTTAACATGAATCTACAAATATTTTAAAATTAATAAATAAATCTACAGGAATTTACAAAAGACTTTCTTTATTTAAACTTTAAGGGAATGGTATAATGGAATAATCGTTACTAAATTTAAAAAACCTTACATTTGAAGTTTTTTCAAATATATAGCAATCGATTGAATACTATGCGTATGGCACTGCAGTGTTCTCAATATTTTTCATCCTAGGTCGAAAAAGAACATCTTCTTCACTAAAAATAAAAATTGAACAATTGAGAAAGAGTTGAACAAGATTATTGCAATTAAAAGCTTCGGACTCTTGAAGATAATAATTTTTTTCATTTGAAGTTATAAAATCTGAACTGAAATTTAAAACATTAAAATTAAATAATTTTCAATTTTAAACATTTAAAATTAAAGATAAAAAATATTTTGATTCCAACGCTCAATAATTTGCGCGTATTAGATGGAAGATGAAGAAATCCACGTTATCATTTTCAATACTATAAATTAAAGAATGAATAAAAAAAAATTATTAATTTTCAAAATTATATCATTTTTATCAGTTTGAATCTAGAAACAAAAGAACAGAATCAAAATTTGTTTTAAAATATTGTGTTGAAAATTTGTTTTTAAAAAATCGTTTAAAAATAATTGCGTGAAAGTTAAGCAGTTTTCTGTTTCTTCTGTAAAATTTGGGTTTCGGCATTTACTACCGTATCCAGTGTGGCCTTTATTTGTAATTTTCTAAAATTCTTTACGTATAATTAAAAGTGCAGAAAAAATACTGATAAAAAGTTATACAAATCGTCTCTAACATACTGATTTCGAACAAAATATCGCACATCACTCACAGGGTTATATACGTCTTCCCGTGGAATTCGGTGTTCGCAGGGATGACCTGAAACATTGCCCTGCGAACATTGTCCTTCCAGTGTAAAGACGTGGCTAACCCTACTTGTGGTTTAATATACTATTCATTATTTTTATTTTAAAGTGAAGAAAACACTATTATGACATAATAACAGACATTTTTTCAGAATGTTGTTTTTTGTTTTCAAAATCTAATGATTATCATTTAAAATAACTGATTTCCTGTGAATAACGTTAATATAACCTGAAGCCGGAATCCTGAAAGGTTTCAAAAAGTATGAACCTTTCAAATCTAATGATTTTTGTTTTTAGATATCAATTTCGGGTACAAAAAACAGTAATAACCCCGAGAAAAGTAAACTGTTAAAAAATGTATTATCTTTTTAATCTTATAACTTTGTATTACAAAGAACCATTTCCTTTGTAAAACGCTGACATAACTTAAAAATTTTCATGATCATTTCTGTGTAAAAATACAAACTTCCGGTGAAAAAAATAACGCTATTTAAATGTTTTAGAAATTTTCGAGTCTTCTGCGAAATTTTATGATTTTATATTTAATTTTTTTCATGTTTAAAAATAAAACATGTACCTACAATATTTTCTATAATCTATTAACTAATTTGAATGTATTAATTTATTCACGCAAGAGTGCCAAAAGACACAAATGTTTCTCAATTGACCTGAGGTTTTCCATGCATTTTCTTATGACATGAAATTATTTGTAAATTTAATTGTCCAAATTTCAAAATTAAGATGTAGGAAAACTTCAGGTAATAAAAAGCAATCAAGGTTTCAACAACAATTATTGCGAGATTTTCGAGTATGGTCTTAAATTTTTAAGTATGCAAATAAGTATCGAGTATCACATGGCCTTAAATAATTTTTAATATTGTTTTTTGTACTTTTTGTTTTATTTATATGTAAATCATTACTTATCATAGGATTTATTTATGGCAATCAACTGCGCATTTAATTGATCAAAAAAATAATTGTACTAAATAAAACGCCAAATGATTATTAATTAAATAAATTTGAACGGTTTGTTTACTTCACTAGCGCACTACGAACTTAATACACAGGAATTTTTAACTTTTCATAATTAATTATCCACGAGTGAAAAAGCAATTTGTCGATTGAATCTAAATATTTTAATGGGTTCTACCAACACTCGGAAATAAAAATTGATTTTATTTAATAACTAAACGGAAAGAGTTGATTATCAATATCATAACCCAATCAATTTTCAAATAAGCATAAAAATAAGTGATACGTTCCGAAGGGAGAATATAAAGAGTTTAGTAGGAGCTTCTCAATAACGTTATCAATGACGTTATAAAATATAAATAGAAGAGATTTGGGAGGCTTAGATGATGTAAGTGATACTTAAAGGCAAATGGTACACTATTCTGGTATTTAAGGTTTGCAACCATAAAATAAAATTGCATGAGAAAGTCGATAATTTATCACGTCATAAGTTTAATATTTGCTCTTAACTTCTTTTATATTCTTCAAATGCTTGGACAGTACATAAAAATAATTTCTCAATAGCTTTCTATTTACTTAATCTTTTTTTTTTTGCTATTTTCTCCATTTTCGGTCGTTTAGTTGGTTTACTTATCCATCCATCTCACTCAATCAATTCCTAAATCGGGTGAGTAATGTCTATATATAAAATATCTATAAATATATGTTCCTACCAATGAATAATGGATGGAAATATGGCTTATCGCAAAATTTTCGATTAATAAGAGTTCTATTAATATCTATACATTTCTATTAGGAGTTAATATTACATTCTATTTACTTTTAGAATAATGAAACATTGTTCTGAATTAAATAATTAATTAAATTAATTAAATAATAAAGTATTTTAATCTTCAAGATGCGAATCAGTTTTACCAAATATAAAATGTAATTTTATTATCAAACCAAATACGGTTATCTTATTTAAAAATCAGTTTGAAAAACGGTATGTAAGGATGATTTTTAAATTTAGAGCCCCCCTCCCCTCCTACTGTAAGGATTCTT
>JAAAKG020183387.1:0-25653 GCA_010014905.2 Druon quercuslanigerum
CGCGCACGCGTGAGTGCCTGAATATCAAATAGAGCAGGTTTAGAGGGGCAAAAATTTAGCTCGCTCTATTGGAGTCTGGGAGTTCGTATCTTTGGAGCTTGTATGTTGGAGGTCGCGTGTGTGGAAATTAATTCATTAGGATAGGGATTCAAGTATTTTGTCAAAAAAACTTTTTTTTGGTTAAATTTAAATGTTGTCGATTCCAAATTAAAATTTGTTTTAATTTAAACATTTAGTATTACATGTTTAGATACATGTTTACACACAAAAGAAAGAGATTATAAAGAAGAACTAAAAAATGAATAATTAAAATGCATACTAATTCATAGTAATTAAAACAAACCAAAAACAGTTAAGACAATAAAAAAGTAAAAAATAGTATAAGTGATTAGAAGTCTATTTAATCTTTCGGAATCATTTTAATTCTTCGTAAATTCTTCGAATTTTCTTAAATTCTCTGAATTCATTTGAATTCTCTTGAATTCACTTAGTTCTTTTGAATTTTTTTTTTAATAGCGGATATTTATGACTTTCTGAATTTAAACAATTATTAGGAATTCACCATAATAAAATTTCAGGAATCGAAAGGAGTGTGGATGATTCAAAGTTACTCAAAGAATTGGCCCGATTTGAAGAAAAATAACAATTAAAAGCATTCGAAACATTCCCTTACAGTGTATGTTGTAAATTTTTTTCTCTTATTATATTTAATTAAAAATGTTCAAATGTAAAAAATTTTAAACAAGTTACACGGAGAAAAATAGAAGTTTAAATGTGTATGTTCAAAAGGTAAGATTTTAGCGCCTAATATGGAGATATTCTTGCCAAACATTAACAATCTTTATGAGATGTTAGGCGTAAAAATCTGTTGATGATACAAAGAGATATTTCTGGTTCCAATCGTGTACAAAAATTACGAATTGTGCCAACGTTTTGCGAAGATTGCAGTTTACTTCTTCAGGGCTGACCTGAAACTGAGGTATCAGGTTATTTTGTTCTTTCGTATATTCTCAATTAATTCCTCAAATTACCATAAAAAAGTAAACTCCTTAAATATTTAGATGCGTTATTTGACATAACCATACATGTAATATCTCGGATACTTCAGTTGAATATTTTGTATGTGAGTGAGTAGGATCTCACTTTTTAAGGTCTATCAATGATAACTTTGAGCATCTAGATTACAGTTTTAATAAACTAATTTTTATAATAATTCTCTTTGCCTAAGAATTTAGGCAAATCCATAACTTTTAAGATACACCTCATGGTTATATTCATTTAGTAAATAAAAATTAATAATCTTTGATTGCGATACTGGTTATAGTTTATTAAAAATTTTTAATTATAAAATTAATGTCTTTTTTATATTATTTATACACACACAAAATGTCGTATACATTTTTAATTTTAATGTTTTCATTATTAAATAAATATTATTATAAATTTATTTTTCGGCTGAGAATTTTACTTTGAAAATAAGTTCGAATATAACTTTTTTTTAAATGTTGAGTTCAATTCTTAACTTTCGCAATCATGAAATCATTTAGCTTATTGAATGTTAAATCCAATTTAAATGTTGTTTTAGTCTAAAATATTCCATTTTTAATCCATTCAATATGTTTAGAATACCAAAATGAACGAAAATTGATAGTAACTAACTTTTCTGGATTTAATGCAAGAAGGCAACAGAAGAAAAAAGAGATTTCAAAAAGAACTGGCATAATTTGAATAATAAAAATAAGTTCGGATTAAATCAAACAAATACGAAGATTCAAAATGAACAAAAAGATTTTTTAAAAGTTTTTAAAATAATTAAAAAAAAAAAAAATTCAACATATTTAAAATTTTGCTTAAACATATTGTACCTATTGCAGTATTTGAATAGAGCTGCCACATGTCGGCTTACGGGTACCTAACTGAGGCCAAGCGTAATACCACTTTATGTGTTGAATCAAACACTAAGAATAATCGATTTATAGTACAAGAAAACTGGAATATCGGTCAATCTGGATACGACAAACCCGATTGTATTCAACAGAAAGTATAAGTGTGGAACCACAAGTATATTAAAACTAGGAGGACATTAACTGGAAATTAAAAAATAAGCTGAATATCTGGGAGTTATTTTTGATAAGAAACTATTAGGGAATGAGCACAGGGAAAACAAGTTCAAAAAGGCAGTAGCGACTCTATGGCTCTGTAGTAGAGCCACTGAGAAAAAGCTGAGGTTTGAAACCAGAGACTTTTATGTCGGTAAAAGAGTAGAATGATTCTCAGAGGCTTCACTGGTGTATATAAGTCAATACCTTTAGTGGCTCTAGGGCAGTTATAGGTTTAGAGCCCCTACATCTCATCATCAAGGTATATCAAAATATGATAGAATACAACTGAAGTATATCGAGAGCAGTGTGCATCCCAAACGGCATGACGAGGATGCCGAACCTGACCATTCTCATGGAAAAAATACCCATTGGCTACCTCTTTGACGAGAAGTATCAAGTAATTATATCGACGAAGGAGGAATGGGTTGAAGGCGAGGCCCATCTGCCTATTGATGGAGACAAATGGTTTACAGGTTGCTCCAAAAACAAGGTGAATGCAGATGCTGGAGCCTATTGTATCTGAGATGCTGGTCATTCTTTAGCGCGCCTATAAGGTAAGGGAGTATGGCTACATAAGAAACATCTGCAACTACTGAGACTGCAGGGCTGCTATAGTGGCTCTAAATAGAACCACGACAGACTAGCAACACTAACATAAAGAGAAAATTCTACTGGATCCGAGCCAGTTGTAGGCATTTCCCGTGGTTTATCTACTGAATAAATTACAGGTAGTTGAGTTTGGAGCATCAGAAAGAGTGTAAATTGGTCTCTGTGTGCAGACAGACCACAAAACTCTTGGACTCGAAGCTAAACCCTCACCGAGCGAAGAAAATACTCAAGTTCTAGAGAAACTAAGTCAAATACATAACAAAAACGTGTAAAAACGCGTAAGAAGGTATGATAGCTTTATTTCTTAGCCAATTAAAAGAAATTCCTGCTTGCCAGCATTAGGCTCAGTCCCCCGCGAACCAGACGCAAAAGGCTGTTCCTCTGGGATGACTTCATCTGGCTCGTCAAGAGTGTTCCTCCTAGGACATTCGCGTCTAGGGATTCCACTCTAAGGAACGAAGATGTATCAAGCATCTTTCGTAAATTTTCGGTTCTTGCTTAAGTTATAGGATAGAAGAAGTAGGAGTGGACGACGTACACGTTTCGGTTGCGTGAAAATTATTTGCTTTAAATAACCATGTTCGTAGCTTGTGAAGACCACACCTTCCCTATAATAATAACCCGCCTACCTAAGCTGTTCTCGCAATGGTTTCGCTATAGGACTTGAGCTTTCCTTCCATAACTTTAAAGACTATGATGGCGGTAGCACTGCGATTGACAGGGTTTTCCATACCAGAAAGACAGATAATGGGGAGGAGAGGGACTAAAAAGATCACCAAAACATATAAATAATTCTGGAGCGTATTTGGAACATTCTAAACCCCTTGTCACTTCCTAAGAATCGTTGGGACGCCCATGGAGCAGACCGCACTAATCAAAAAGCAGACCATTAAGGCGGGCAGGTCATACAAATATCTCGAGGCGTCCTAACAGTGGCATGCAAATGCACGCGACACGACTTGACGGTATTTAACCAAAAATATAAACAATAAAAAGCTAACCCAGAAGTTAGTGCTAGAAAGTTTTTGTCGCGGATTAGAGCAAGATGAAGCTGGAAGCTAGCCAAAGCCAGAAGATGTTCGCTCGCTCGATCAAATCATGAAAGTTCTATCTCGTTCGAGCAAAGCATGAATGTGCCACTTCAGGGCAGACCAGCAGACTATAGAAAACTGGCACCTTCATGCTTTGCTCGCCCGATATAGAACATTCATAATTTGATGGAGCGAGCGAGCATCTTTTAGTTTTAGCCAGCTTCTAGCTTCATCCTGCTCAATTTCAAATTCCAGGTATTCTTGAATCTAAGGTTATTCAGTATACGATAGTTAAGACAAGTTAAACGACTGCCTTCACTACGAGACTCTGATGTTTCTCTTTGCAGCACCATCTGTCAAGCGGAAATTGACGACACGCCCTTGAATTTGTCCTTAGAGGAGGCCCTTAATATCGGGGCAGAAACTATAAAGCAATTAGACATACAACGCAGACAGAGAGCTATTCACGGCAAGCACCTCTAAATGTTAGACGGGTGATTCAACTTTGCATGTTTATGGATACTAGTACAAATTTCCACGTGCACAGAGAAAAAAATCCCAACAATGAACGTCAAGGGCCAATGGTACAACTGTGTACATTGATTTCTTTTTTGAATTTTCTTTTCTGAAAACATGGATTCCAAAAACTTATTTCTGTTTTTTTGATAAAGCTAGGTTAGAATTTACTAGTATGTGAATTCGTAATGAGAGTTACCCCCCTCCCCTTAAGTCTTGAAACGGAGATAGCTATCCTGCTAAAGGACGTCGGGTGATTTCCGACGAGGTTTCGATAGGGAGGACCATATCTGGCGCCGACTAAAAATTAATAGGAGCCTCGAGGGTTTTTTATGCGTCAGAAGTATGTGACCAACGAACTCGGTTTATTCAGGCGTGAAGACAGGTAAGTGGCGCCCGTCTTGTGGCTAAGTTTCCCACCTAGTCCTCCCCTGGGCCAGATCGTAATTAGCTAATTCTTTTAAAAGTTATTCTGCTAACTATCTAAAACCTAAATACACACATACGGAATGACAGACAGACCTGCTTTATGGAAGCTAAACTTTTTAAAATTTGAAATACAAATTCGGACATTCCTTAATTTATTGTCTAAATTACTCAAGGTAGTTTCAGCCAGAATCTGGAATGATTTTAAGCCGTTAGTGTCACTAGATGTGGGAAAGGAATATAATTTTTTACATTGTTAATATAATAAAAAAATTAGTTTGTTTGATGAAATGGTTCGCGTTTCTGGACTTCTTTTAATTTGTCACATAAAACTATGTTAAAATAAAAAAAGTTGTTCTTTAGAACAGAAGACATTGAATAAACTTCTGATTGTCCCTCGGTTTTTCTGAAAATAAAGTTTTCAGAATGCCAGTGAACTGATTCAAGCACATGGTCATAAGTTCACTATTTTATTTGAACATTAATCTCTGGTTGAAAATGGCAATTTCTAGTTGAAAATAGTTTTTTTTTGTAATTTATAAATAATTCATAAAATTCCAAAGAACGCAAATAATTCGAAAGAAATGTT
This sequence comes from Druon quercuslanigerum, assembly GCA_010014905.2. Lineage (NCBI taxonomy): Eukaryota > Metazoa > Arthropoda > Insecta > Hymenoptera > Cynipidae > Druon > Druon quercuslanigerum. The sequence continues at coordinate 5,274 of JAAAKG020183387.1, forward strand.
TAATCGTGAAGAATTAAGGGTGAGGATAAAGAAAATTTTGCTTGAATTATGTAGATTGATTGACAAAATTTGGCCTTTTAATTTTTCGGCGCATTTCTTCAATTTTTATTCTTCAAGTCTCTGCAAAATTTCGTAAAATATTTAAGTTTCTATAAAGTTTAAATTTGCTCGGATTATATATTGAAAGCGAAAAATAAAATTTTATCATGTTTTTTGCAAAACCTGATATTTCTGTTTTGTATTAATTTACATTTAGAACTCAGAACTATACAGATTATCATAAATCTCAATAATTAAGATGGATAGATAAGATAGCAATTATAATGCAGATAGCAAAATATTACCAACAATCGTTAATAGCCGGATTCTTATCAGAAATCTTCAAAAGTGGATTATTTTACATTAACAAAAATGTGGATCCTGATAAGTACTTTGTGCTACATCTTAGCGATTTGCCCTAACCCTATTGGTAAATATGATATTCATAATTTTTCGAAGGACAAGGGAATAAAAGGAAAGTAAATATAGCTCTGAAGACATGTGATGAATGGGTCTCGTGATCAGATTTCTACCTTACTTTATTCTAAATTTTTAATACGATGTGAATCGTCAATATTATCTGAATTAAGTTGTTGCTCAACAATTCTCTTCATGATTAGCCATAATGAAACAAAATCGATTTTTTTAAGGTAAAAAAAATTATTCACTTTAAGTCTAATTTTCAATTAAAATCAGGTAACTAATTGATTACAGTCGTAAAAATTAATTGTTCAAAGAATTTATTATTATTATTAATATTATATTTAAACAATGGTAGAAAGATGCGATTTTTTCTGAAATTTTCAACTCTTTGTCAATTTTTCATTCAGCTTAGTAAGCTTCCTGTGACTTGCGAAATTTTTAATAAAGCGAACTTTCAGTTTTAGTTGAACATGCGGTTGAAGGTAACTTTTCCATGTTGTAAAATACATCCCAAGATATTTTAATTTCATAAAAAGAACCCATTTTCGTTCTTGTTTCTGCATGTCAGGCAAGACCAATGAAATGCATCATGCTAGCAATAGTACAATTATAAACTCAGCAAGCACCAGGACATCCGAAAGACGTCCTTAGAATGTCCCTTCTCTGTCATGTGACATTCCTTCAAGTGAGCTTCCAACGCAAATCAAAATATAATCCTCTTTTTTTGTTGCAGAGTCGAGTGGTGGATCTTCTTCTTCTTCTAAAAAAAATCGTCGACCTATGATTGACCTGAATTACCCTCCCGTGGAGTCTCCTCTTCGTTCCAGGTCGAGGTCTCCTCCTCCCATGCATCCTCCTGCTACCAGATACTTAGCATTACCCACAAGGCTTCCTGGCCCTCACGGACTTACCTGTGGACTTGAACAACTTGAATTTCTGCGGTATATTTCCCATAAAAATCCGCAGAAAATATTCAAGCTTCGAAGGTACACTTTTTTAGAAGATACAACACTTAAAATCGTAACAACAGCTCCGCGTTACTATGATTCTATACCGAACAGAGAACACATCGTGTTGTTAGCAGAAAATAGTATCGCTGTTGCAATATTGGATACTTTCGATTATTTCGGTGGAATCTATAAACGTTTTAAAGGCGATTTGAAACGTGCGAAAGTAGACATTAATAGCCACAATGTTACGGCCATGACGAAGGACGAAATTTCATGGACTCCAGTTGGTTCACAAAGTTCAATCAGGTTATTTTATAAGATAGTTAATATAAATCTTACTGATATACACGACTAATTAAAAACAATGTAAAACTTGAAGAAAATAGTTGCGATAATAAAAATTTACTGTCTTATGGTTCTCGAGGCTCAATCAGTGACCCAACCAGTCTTCCTCGGAATTAGATATCAAAATATGCCTACCTTTGCCACACTGCCACGTATTTTGTGACGTGGTATATCGTAACTATATATTAGAGCAGCGTAGCCAAATACAAATTAATTAACCACTTTGCACGGCTCAGAAGAATTCAACAAAAATAAATGTTATAGATGTCATTCTATATCATATCTATGTTATATATGGTAATTGAAATATTTTGCTGAACTTTTTTTTACGAAGCTTTAGTTAAAATGCAAACACACTTGAACTCTAAAGATACGAGAATTTCGTGAATCGGGAATTCCAAAGATAGGAGCCTGCAATATGTGACATTTAGATATCGGCGCCGAGATCAAGGCAGCGCGCATGCGCAGGTGCCTGATTATCAAAAAAGTCTAATTTCCGAAAATTTAATTTTGACTATTTAATTTTAATGATTAGTAATCCTGGATTTTGAAATGAAAATAATATAAAACAATTCAATGAGTTTCGGGAGTACTTATAAAAATTAAAATGCATTTAAAAATTCTTCATGAATTCTTTATTTACAGTGGTTTATTATAATAATAAGTTATTCTCAATTAAAAGAGTTCTAAAGTTTTTAAAGGACTAAGATGAGTGTGCACAATCCAACAATCTATTTCATATTTTTAAGAATTAAAAGTAGTTTGAAATACCTCGAGGAATTAGAACAATTTTATTGAATCCGCATAATTAAAAGAATTCACAATAATTAATAGATTTGTGAAGAATTCAGAAGAGTTTTTTTAATGCAAATGCAGTCGAAAAAATATGAAGAATTGATGAAGGATTTGCATGAATTAGAGGAACTAACAAAATTTTAATAACTAAAAGTATACTAACTCATAGTATTGAAAAAAATCGATAACAGTCAAGAAAATAAAAAAGGTAAAATTAGTATACATAATTCAAATTCTATTGAATTCTTTTGAAAAATTTTGACTTCTTCGTAAATTCTTCAAATTTGTTTAAACTCTCTGATTTCCTTTAAATTCTTTTAAATTTACTTAGTTCTTCTGAATTATATTAAATAGCGAAAACTCATTAAAAAATTCCTTGTTTTAAATTGTTAGCTATTATTATAATTAATTTGAAGTATTTAAATGTAAGACATTTAAAAAAGTAAAAGAATCCAAATAATCAAAAAGCATTCAAGAGAATGCAACGATTTTAAAATAATTACAAAAATACAATGGTATTCAAAGAATGAGAGTCTTAAGAAATTCAAAAGTGTCTAAACAATTCAAAAAAATGAGCTACTCAAAATAATTGAACAGAAATAAAAAATTAAACAACATGTTTAAAGGAATCAATGAGAGACAGGAAACTCAAAGTAGGAATTAAGAGAATTACAAAAGATCTAAAAGGAATTATTTAGAAATGCTTTTGAACTTTTGCATTAAATTAAATTTAAAACGATTTTAAGAATACTGACAGTGGAAAAGAAATAAGTGTAATTTAGAGGAATCCAAGAAATTTCATAGGACCTAAAATAATTGTCCAAGGGATTTAAATAATACAGAGAACAAAAGCACATTACGTCACAAGAAGGTTTAGGCATATCTGAACCACGGGGAGGTAAATATTCGCAGGACGAGTAGTAAAAACATTTAATTCCCCGCATAAAGACGTATACAAAACCACGAGTGATATAGGATATTTTTATTTGATTCCACCATATATCATAAGCCTCTAGATGCCCCTGAAATGTGAGCATCCGAAACCTCTCCACCCAAATGATGCGAGAATGTCCTATGAAGTGAATTTTTTCTAATAATGATGATGATCACTGCCCGAACATTCTTCTATTTTGTTGTCTCCATCCGCCAAATTCTCGAAGGCCAGCTTATATTTCACCTCATATTTTTAGGGGACTAAATGTGTCTGCTTCTTTCACTTCGCCATTTATGTTAAGGATTGTGATTTTGGATTTAGAACTGAGTAAAACAATCATACAATTATATACATACATACAGACATACAGAGACACGCTCGTAACAACCTGTATTTCGGATTCAGGGGATCAACGTGGGCATTTCACAAAAACTAGGGCGGGGGCAGCTTTTACACACATCTAATACCTTCTATGATCAGAATGTAAAAAGGACATAGAACCAGAAACCTAATAAACAAAGTTACAAGGAGTTTGGACTAGATAAATGCAGAACAGTGAATGTAACCAGAGGGGAACTAGAGACTGCATAGTTCAAGATTAAGTCCGAAAATAACATGAAGAAAATGGCTGCGGGCAGGTCCTATAAATATTTGGGTATACTTAAATCTAAGGGTATTGAGTATACGATAGTTAAGGCAAGCGACCTATGTCATCCCTGTCTTCACGTACCCCTTCGGGCTCATCAAATGGTCTAACACCGACCTTGAAAATTTAAACAGAATCGTTCGCGTAGAAATGACGAAGCATCGAATGATTCACAATAATTCAGCGATTGAAAGGGTAGTTCTACCACGACCTATAGGGTTAGGGTCTTTCTAGATGTCAAAAAACTATGTAAGTCACACGTTACACAGTTTCGAGATTTTTTTAACAGCCAATGAGATTTTGCACATTATTTATTATCAGATGAGTCCTAGAATATCAGGGCAGAAACTATAGAGAAATTAGAATTACAATGAAAATAAGCTGTCTTCGGAAAGCACCCTAACACGTTAGATCAACATAAAATGCATTAAATGCATAATGAAGAAGTCAATTTTTGTCTAAGAAAGGGTGTTCTGTATCCACAAACGGAAGGATTCGACATTGCGATACAGGACAAGGTTTGTTAGTACCAGAAGTTATCGCAAACTCCGTGTTACATTGAGACGTGGTTGACCGGTGCCGATTAGGTGCAGGTACGAACGAATCCATTAAGCACATTATTGATGGTTGTCGCCTAATGGCTCAGCGAGAACATACGCACAGACATAATGATGTAGCGGGCATTATACATCAACAACTTGCCCTAAACCTAGAACTCTTTAAAGAGTGGATGCAGTTGTCTGTAGTGGAGGGGAGGTGATACCCCTACTTGGCACGTCCCCAGGAGGCGGATAGGGGAATGCTCGCTGAAAACAGAAAGTAAGGCGGAAATAAAATACGCCTCGTGGACCAAACACCCTTAGAACCCCAAGTCAAGGCGTTAACAACCGTGCCGAGGACTAAGTAGCACCCGGGAGTGGTGTCTCGAACGGTGTATCTAGGATAAGCGGTCGCCTTCTAGAGTATATAGACCTTACCCCCGCATGCGGGGCTCTGCAGGGGTGGACCTTTACTTCCCTAGCTACACGTGGGAATATTATGGAGAATCGATTAAAAACAAACGTTGGAGAAGTGAACCGGAGTTTTTGTGAGGAGCTAGGTGGTCCATTGGACGTTACGGAGGAGGTGGATAGGCCTGAACTGTCAATGAACAAGGTGGAAATTGCTGAGGTGGATGTGCAACTCTCAGAGAGATACCATCTCTTAGATAAGTTGCAAGGCACCATCAAAGCAATGGTAGAATTTAGCAGGGAGAAAAAAGAACATGTGGCTCCCAATAAGGGAGGGATTAAAGACGGCGGAGGGTCTCTTGCACCAACTTTGAGACAACTCTATGACGACCGAAGGGATTCATAGGGTTCTTGTCGAGAATATTGGGAGAACGGCAAGAAAGAGGGCAATGGCCCGAAAACAGAAGGCTAAGAGTAACACAAGCCAAAGCGGGACTCAGACGGAAGAGACCGTGAGAACTCCCACTCCTCATCCTGGGAAGCGAGAGAGGGAGCCCACATTGTAGTGATGCTATCAATATCCAAACACTACTGAGAAGTGCGGACCCTTCTCGGTGTGATGATATCACATTTTCCACCTTCCCTCGCAAAAAAAAAATTATTGATGGTTGTCACCTAATGGCTCAGAGAGAACGTACGCACAGACATAACGATATAGCGGGCATTATACGTCAAGAACTTGCCCTCAACCTAGAACTCTTTAAAAAGTGGATGCCATTCTATAGATTCATTATAATACCCGTTTTACCCGTTACCCGTTACCCATGGACATTACTTGTTCACTTAACCAAATTTGTAGTCAATCTATGCAACCAAGAAAAGGGTTTACATTATTAATAGGATGGATTTTTTTGATCCGCAGTTTCTCTGAAAATAAGATTTTCGAAAAGAAAAACCTCTGTCTCAATTAAGGTTGGAAGAAAATTCATTTGTTCCATATAAAGAATAAAAGTTCTCATTAAGTGAGCACAAATAAATAAATATTGTAGTTAAGGGATTCATTCAAGTACATGGTCATAAGTTCAGTATTTTTATTCGAATATTAATCTCTGGTTGTAAACGTGACTATTTGGTAAAAATAGTTTATTTTTTTATAATTTATAAATAATAAATAGAATTAGAAAGAAACCATTAAAATAAAATGTTTGAACGTGAAGAACTAAAGATGACGCAAAATAAAATTTTGTGTGCAGTATAGATCATTTGAAATTTGTAGCTATACAAATTATCATAAATCTCCATAATTTAGATGGATAGATAAGATAGCAATTATAAGATACTATAGATAGCAAAATATTACCAAGAATCGTTATAAGCTCGACTCTTATCAGAATTCTTCAAAAGTGGATTCTTTTATATTTTAAAAAATGTGGATCATAACGTGCGCTCTGTGCTACATCTTAGCAATGCGGCCTAACTCTATTGGTAAATATTATATTCATAATTTGTCGACCGTCAAGAAAATAAAAGGAAAGAAAGTAAAGCTCTAAGGCTATGTGATGAGTTGCTATCGTGACCATAATCATTTTTGTTTTCTTTGTTTAAAATTATAAAAATTTAGAACCAGATCTAACTTTCTTAGAGCTTCTTATTTATTATGCTACATTCCCAACTGGATGTGGCGTTTTCTTTCAAGTCACATAGCCTTAAGCCCTAAGAGTTCTCGCAACGATCTAACTTATGTTAGGTGAACAATTCATTGTACTTTATTCTCTCAAATTTCGCTTGTTTATTTTTGATTAAGCGTCACTTAACAATTAATTAGATTAAGAAAAAAAAATTGTTTAAACAAATTATTGTTGTTTCGGACGCTCTTTATCTATATCAGTGCTTTATAGTGTCGATTTTTTCAAAAATTATCACCTTTCTGTCCCTTTTTCCTTTAGTTAGGTAGTAATTAATGAAAGTTAACACAAAGGCTGTTTTAACAATTTAATATTGTTTTTAAATATCCTTTTCAGAGAAGTGCTATAATGTTGTGGCTTTTCTGAATTGTTTAAATTTTCTTCGACTTTTTAGTTATGAACAAATAATAAGTCGACCTCAACAAAAATTATATTTGAAATAGTATTGTGATTTTAAGTGAATTATTTTCGCTTTCCTCTCATTGTTTGAAAAAATGAATTTAAACGAAAGGCTAGTTTACACAAGAGACAAAAACAAAGAATGGCATAATCAGGAGTAGGTGAAAGTACTATGTCTTTAAATTACTTGTATGAATTTTGTTTCTTGTGTAAGAAAGCGTTTTTTCTTAAATTTTTTAAGCATTGGAAAAAAAGCAAAATTAGTTCACTTTAAACAAAAATACTATTTGTAAAATAACTTTTATTAAGGTTGACTTGCTATTTGTTTAAAACTAAAAAGAGGAAGCAATGTTTAAGATTTCAGAAAAAACCGCAACTTTCTAGAACTTATCTAAGAAAAGAGATTTATAAACAATACTGCATTATTTAAACAACTTTTTCTTAACTTTTATAAAGATTACCTGACTAAGTGAAAAAAGGACAGAAAACTAACAATTGTCAACAAAACCACATCTATAAGGCACTGATACAGAAGAAGGTAGTCATAAACGACAATAATTTGTTTAAACAATTATTTCTGCTACATGTAATTAATTATTTAGATAAGCCAAATCAAACCTAGAAGAACAATGGTAAATCTAAGACAAAACGCAATCTTCTACCACTTAGCAAAGAGAATTTTATTAAGAATGACAATGAATTGTTCAAACAATTATTTTTGTCAAATCAATTCCATGACTAATTATGAAGAGAAAAGTTGAGCTTCAACTCTACTGAGATAAAATTGATGATTTTGAATAAAATTTACAAAAACATCTTTCGGAAACTTGGATTATCATTTTTTACAAAACAAAAAAAGGGATTGCTTTTTTTATAGATTGGAACAAATTTCCTGCCAATGACAGGCTATAATATAACTATCTCTATTTTTAATAAAACAAGCTTTCAGTTTTTGTTGAACATGGTCGAAGGTAATTTTTCCTTGTTGTAAAATACGAAGGAACCCAAACGTAAAATCATTACATCCTAAGATATTTCTATTTCATAAAAAGAACCTATTATCGAGCTCTACCCTGCATTCAGGGCAAGGCCAATAACATACAGGATGCTAGCAATAGTAAAATGATGAACTCAGCGAGCATCGGGACATCCGAAAGACATCCTTAGAATGTTCCATCTATGTCACGTGACATGACATCTAGAAGACATCATCTGGATCTTTTAATGTCGGTGAAATGTCCTCAGGATATTCTCAAGACGTCCGCAAAGGATATCTACATAATAACGTCACGACGTGCGTGTCAACAGGGAAATCACTTTTCCATTGAGATAATGAATGTTTTAAAAAAAATCAAAAAATGGATCAACATTATGTAATATTAACTTTTTAGAAAGAATTGCAGTTAACCTAGACACAATTTAACCTTCCAACGCAAATCAAAATGTAATACTCTTTATTTCCCTTGCAGAGTCGAGTGGTGAACCTTCTTCTTCTGAAAGAAATCGGAGACCTGCGATTGACCTTAATTTCCCTCCCGTCGAGTCTCCTCCTCGTTCCAGGTCAAGGTCTCCTCCTCCCATGCGACTTTCTCGTAACAGGTACTTAACATTACCTACAAGGCTTCCTGGTCCTGACGGAATTAGCTGTGGACTTGAACAACTTGAATTTCTTCGGTTCATTTCCCATAGAAATCCGCAGCAAATATTCGAGCTTCGAAGGCACACTTTTTTGGAAGATAGATCACTTAAAATCTTAGCAAGAATAAATCCGCGTCACTATGATTTTTTACTAAACAGAGAACACTTTGTGTTATCAACATGCAATGGTATCGGTTTTGCAATATTGGAGAGTTTGGATTATTTTGGTGGAATATATAAAAATATTGACAACAGTATGAAACGTGTGAAAGTAGACATGAATAACAATAATGCTACTGGAATGACGAAGGACGAAGTTTTTTGCACTCCAGTAGGTCCCCATAAGGTAATCAGCTCATTTTATAAGGTAGTTAATATAAATCTTACTGCTCTACACTACTAATTTAAAAAAATGTAAAATTTGAAGAAAATAGTTGCGAACAAAATTCAAGTGAAAGCGTTTTATGTAACTTGTAATTCCAATAAAAATTCATAATGTCATGCTTCTGGAGGCCTCAATCATTTGTCAATGACCCACGGTTCAGAAAAATCCAACAAAAATAAATGTTATAGATGTCATTCTATATCATATCTATAGATACGAGCCTAAAATTGGCACACTATCTTACTACGCGCATGTGCACATATATTCAGGAAAGCGCGCATGCGCGGGTACCTGACTATCAAATAGTGCAGGGTTGGAGAGGAAATAACTCAGCTCGCTCCTTTGGAGATCATGTGTTTGAAAATTAATTCGATTAGGTTAGAGATTCAAGTATTTTGTCGAAAAAGCTTCTTTTTTGTTTAAATTAAACTGTTTTTGATTTCAATGTAAATCTTCATCGGTGCAAGCAGCTAGAATTAAATATTTACATCTTTTCATCTACAATTAATTAAAAGAACTCTTTCAAAAGCTCAATTTAAAAAAATCAACTTATTTAGTGAAGTCTAAAGTACTTAAGAAAATTAAAATGCATTTAAAAATTCTTAATTCATTGTTAATTTGAAGTAGCTTATTTTAATATTAAGAACTGAAGAGAGTGTGAAGAATCCAGCAATCTATTTAATATGTTTAAGAATTAAGAGCATTCGAGAAAATTCTAAGAATTGTCGAAGGATATTTCAAAAAGAATGATTAAAATTTTAATAATTAAAATTCATAGTAATGCATAGTATTTCAAAGAAGCGAAAAAAGGCAAGAGAATAATAAAGTAATTTCTTCAAATTTGTTGATATTCTCTAAATTTATTAGAATTCGTCTTGTAATGAAATAACAATAATTGAATGTAAGAAAATTCTATTGAATTCTTTTGAAAAATTTTCACTTCTTCGTAAATTCTTTAAATTTGTTTATACTGTCTGTTTTCGTTTAAATTCTTTTAATTTTACTTAGTTCTTTTGAATTATATTTAATGGCGGAAATTTATTTAAAAATTCTTTGTTTTAAATTGTTAATTATTATTATAATTAATTTAAAGTATTTGAATGTAAGATTTGAAAGAAGGGAATACAAAAAAACATATTTTGTAAAGAACTAGAAGAATTTGAATAATTAAAATGAATTTGGCTCCATTCAAACGAATTCGCATATTTAAAACGAATTAGAAAATTTCGTGAAGTATCTAAAATAATTTGAAGGAATTTAAAAAATTGAACATATATAAAAGAAGCAATGAGAGACAAGATAATTAAAGTAAGAATTATAGAATTCAAAAAAACTTTAAAAGGACTATTTGGATCTTCTTTTGAAGTTTTTTGTTGAATGGAATTGAAAACGATTAAAATAATACTCATAGTGGAAAATAATTTAGTGTTATTCAAAGGAAACCTAGAAATGTCATAGAACTCAAAATAATTTGAAATGATAAAAAATAATATTTAAAATTGAAAGCTTTCTTTCAATTTAAGTTTGCAGCTTCAACTAATTTCTAATTTTTGAACTCAGTATAATTTACAGAATTCAAAAGGATTCAAATGATAGAAAGAGCAAAAGTATATTACGCCATAAGTAGGTTTAGGAATACCTTTAACGTGGGTAGGTCAATGTTCGCAGGACAAGTAGTAGAACATTGTATTTCCCACAGAAAGACATGCGTAAGCCTAAGAATGATGTAACATATTTTTATTTCATAATACAGTATGTTATAAGCCTATTTTTTACGAGGGCTGGTGAAAAATGTTCTTATAACACACCCAGAAGGATCCGCACTTCTCGGTAGTGTGCGGATATTGATAGCATCACTACAGCGATCTTTGTTATATATAAATATAGACAAAGATCTTAATTGATCACTATAATGATGCTACAAACGACATACTAAAAAACACCACCCTTTTCTTCTACATCCTCCTCCGTTGCTGTGTCGAGGTCCAGAACCTCGACCTTAAAATGGGGGATGAATTCGCGCACGCGTCCCCTGTCCCCAACCACCACCTTGATAGCAGCGGACAACTTAGCTCTGCCGCCCGCTGCCAATCCTAGCTCCACCAAGATCTATCCGCCTCTGGCCTCTCTGTCGCCCCTGATCTTCAATCCAAGGGCGCCAGGCTTTTCTTTTTGTTTGAGGTCTCAGCGTAGGTCAGACCCTCCTCCAGTTTGATGAGAACCGCGTCGTGTCTTTATCGCCTCTGCTTTGTTTTAACCTCTCTTGCCTTTCGTGCATGAATAAAATATTTTAATCATGAACATCCAAGGATAACTAGACCAATACGCATTATGACGGTTAAATGTCTTATGTGTTCAGAATATCTGACAATGGGGTTGGTGATCAAGTTACCCATCTTCTCTATATGGATAACCTGAAGATATACGCTAGTTCAGCCCAGAAACGGCAGCAAGTGATGGATGTCAAAAAGCAGCTTCCCAATGATATCCACACGGAGTTCGGACTAGATAAATGCAGACAGTGCATTTATTCAGAAAAGAATAAGGGACCGCATAGTTAGAGAACGAGTTAAAAAATGGCATCGAGGCAATGGCTGCGGACAGGTCATATAAACACCTAGGTATTCCTGAATCTAAGCGTATTTAGTATAAGATAGTTAAGACAAGCCACCTATGACATCCCTGTAGTCACGTATCACTGACTAATCAAATGATCTAACAACGAAATGACGAAGCACCGAATGCATCACAATAATTCAGCGATTGAAACCGTAGTTCTACTACGCGCTCCTGAATTCATCCTCAGATGAGGCCTTGAATATTAGAGCAGAAACCATAGACCATAGCAAAAACCATAGGATTACTATCGAGATGGAAATATATTCAAGGCGAGCACATTACATTTTATATTTCGATGTTACTATACAAACGAATCATTAAATCCGAGCAAATCGACCTGACATCCCTGACATCCCGTCTACATCATCAACATTTCTTGTTCACTTAACCAACACTTGCGGTCAACCTTTGGAATCAAAATTCATAAGTATAGCGAGCTAAGGTATGAAGTAAAGACCATATGGAGGAATGTGAATCATGCATCTATTCATCGCATTGTGATTTCGGCTACAGACAACGTGCAGCAAGATGCTCTGAACATCTTTAACATTATTTAGCAGTCAGTAGGTTATTGGTAGCAGCTCATAAGCCTATTTTATTAAAAACTTGTCACATTGTAAGAAACTTTCTGGACCATCAGCCACCAGGCGACTAAAACCCTGTGGAGTGAAAGATGATAGCTCTAAGAAAGCACCCAGAGGTGGCTTATGTCACCTTCAATGCTCGCTGTCGCTGTTCAAGCATGACAGAGGTAAGGGTCGAGCTCCAAACTACACTATGCTCTTAATTTTATTCCTACAACATCATCGCAGGAGGTTTCAATCATCCTATTAAATTAACTTATAAAAATCCTCATTTTATCAGTCACTTCAATCAGTCCGTGGCTATAATGTAAAACCAGGTTTACCAGAAAAAAAGATTGAGAAAATATAATAAATGAGAAAAAATAAATACAATCGTAGTGAATTTTAAAGAAATGGTTAAACATAAGGAATTTTGCCTTATAATTTTTAACTTTTTTCTGCATTTTTTGAAATCTTTCGAATTCTTTGTAGAGTCCTTGAATTTGTATACATTTTTTTTAATTCCGGTGGATTTTATATGTAAGGCGAAAGATAAAATGTAATCGTGTTTTTATAGCAAATACTGTTGTTTGTATTGCGTAGTAATTGATATTTGGCACTCATAAGTGTACAAATTGTCATAAATATCAATCATTTACAAAGATGCATAAGAGATTGACAATAAGATTATTAGTGGAATAATATCAACAATCTTCATTATTCCTACTCTCATCAAAATTTTACAAAAGTCGATTCTTCTATATTAAAAAAAATGTGCATCCTAATTTGTACTATGTGTTTCATCATAGCGATTTACCCTAACCAGATTGGTAAATATGATATTTATAATTTAAATCTAGGCTGTATTCTTTTTAAAAATTCTAAAATTTCGTTTAAGATTTACTTTCCGGTTTAAAATTTATAATTTTATTCTAAAAATTAAAAAAATTCATTGAATTTTTGTACCTTTTGGATAAAAATTGAAGAATTTATTTGTTTAAAATATAGTATATAATACTACTATTTCAGCTACTAATCAATTAGTGAACTTTTGTCTTTGATTGGTTGTCAAATTTTAGTTCAATTTTTATAGTAAATAAAGTAAGGTGAAATAGATTCATTGCCTAAATCATTCTTGTTTGTGTTGCTGCAGGTGACGCAACTTACTCTCGAGTTTTAAAGTTGTAACTTCTTGTTTTTCTAATAAAAATAAAAGTGCTGTACAATCGCGTTCTGATACTGAATATTTCTATATATCATAATTCTTATTTTTCTATCCTTCCTTAAATAGATATATATCTTGATATATAAATTTACATATTTTCACAACGCATCTAGTAGTTTTTATCTATCGAACTAATAAAATATTTCAACTAACTAAATCAGAAATTGAATGAAAATTGTAATAAAGTAGACCCAGCTAGAAATTCCTGTACAGTAACCTCAGAGGAGCTTGGACATGTTAAAATTGAAGAAAGTTAAATCAAAATGAAATCAAATTTAAAATCCCAATTAACGTCCAATAATGAAGCTAATGAGCAGAATTCTTGAAAATGAAATCAATAATTTAATTAACAAATCTGGAAAATCACAATCAAATTTTCCTATTTCAATCTAAAGAAAAATTCCTTTTTCCGTTTCCCCCTAAAAAGCAAAGAAAAAGAACATCTCCTTTGGGATCAAAACAAAAAAATATAATACAGAGGAAAGAAAAATGAGAAAACAACTAACCAAATCCCCTTCCTTCTCTCTTTTTTGTTAAAAATAAATAAAATAAAAATAATTTTTTTTATGTATATAATTTATATTTAAATTCTTTAGTCTTTTTTGTCTTTATCATTCTCAAATCACAAAAAAAACATTGTTACATAAAATCACTAAAGTTTTGGCACTCATACAGCACGCTTATCAAGGCAAAATAAAAAAAAATTTGAGACAGCAGGAACAGCACATCATGCCTTACCAGAAATATAAATGACCTCCAATCCAAATTAGCTAAATTAAAATTAAAGAAGTTTAAATTAAATTAAAATTAATTTTAAAATCCTAATTAACGTCCCATAATCAAGTTAAGGAGAAGAATTCCTAAAAATAAAATCAAGAATCCAACGATTAAATTTAGACAATCACCATAAAATGTTCCTATTGCAATCTGAAAAAAATCCCTTCTCTTTTTTCCCCTAAAAAGAAAAGAAAAAGAACTTCTCCCTTTGGATAAAAACAAAAAAATATTTTAAAACAGAAAGAAGAATTAAAATTACATGTTTCTGGAAACAAACCGGCACATGTTAAACTGCATGGGGCTCGAACCACCTCTAACTAGCATTTTTTCTAAAAGATTTATTTTTGTTGGTATTTGGACAAATTTCAGGGCAATATGCATAAAAATTCAACAAAAAATTTCCTTCAATTTTCGGAGCATACTATTGTCCACTCTCCATCATTTTCAATTATAGCCTGACAACGTTAGGGCGTGAGATTTATTAGTTTTTTAGCCTAAATTGGTGATGACGATTGCGAAGTCCAAAGTAAGATCACAATGTTATTTTAGACCATCCGTGTGATGCACAGATGACTCCGGTCTTTAAGGTTATTGTCCAGTTATGGCTCCAGGGTTTCCCCTGCAAACCTTAGGAAGCGAGAAGCATTGCAAAATACTTTTCAACAATTCTTCATTGCTCTAATGGGTTTTGGTGCTTCCTCTTTAAAGCCTGCTTATGCCTTGTTATCTGTCTGGCATGGCTGGCTCAGCGTAACCTCCACCCTCTTTAGGCTGCCAGGGATGAAGAAATTCAGATTAAGAAAAAACAGAAAGAAAAGTGTAGGAGGAGGTACACACAACTCTCCACAGCTGAAAATTTGTTCAGATGAACCTTGGAGGATCCTGCGCATGTTCTCCTGCAGAGGGATTTTCAGGGGAATAAAAGGAAGGCAATTTTATAACTGTAAGCGAAATGAGTTTTCGTGATGGCCTTTTCTAGAACAGGCCTGTCCAGAGGCTGGGTGTGGGGGGAAGGGTGGTCACTCTCAAAAAGTTGAATTAGTATAAGTTATTGATAGTGGTAAAATCTCATTTGGTAAATGAGCAATTTGGATTTAATGTCCCGTGCATGGACAGGTGCTGTTCAGGACCCTTTACGCGTTTATGTACGTTCCTCTGCACGGTGGGCAGGAAGCAACTTTAAATCACATGAAAATGACGTCAAAAATGGAAAGTGGGAATGTGTTTATACTTGATAGTAGATGAAAAATCTGTTTGAACTACTATCCTACCTGCTTCTGTTTATAAGGTATTTAGTATAGGATCTTATACACGTATCTGTACAGGAAACTAGGGCTCCAATTTTTTCTGAAAACGTACGGGAACGTGGGTAGAATCTTCAGAGGTTCGTGGAGCATACCCTCTCGACGCCAAGTGACTACACCATCAGGCTATAATAGCCGCGGCAACAATTCTCGGGAGGACATATGAGGAGGCTCCTTAACTCGAGAGTTGAGTACATAAAGGGGGGTATACCCTTTTAGATCAATATATAATTCTCATGTTGCGTAACGATTTAACTTTTCAACTATATCACGTGATTTGACATCCTAAAGACATCCCCTCAATCTTTGAACGTCTCTAAAAGGTCCTCAGGACGTTTTCAAGGCGTTCCCAAAAATACATTTACATGGCAACTGTCTTGTGTGGGTACTGGGAAGTCACTGTTTCATTAAGATAATGGATACGTGTATAAAAATAATCTAGAATATACTGGAATTCAAAACAATAGAATCAGGGATCAAGCACACGTTATATTAACTTTTTGGGGATCAATGAATGTTAACCCGGCCACATAGCAACCTTCCAATGCTAAACAAAATGTAATCATTTTTTCTTGTTGCAGCGTCGAGTTCTCTGTCCAAATTTTTACCTGGTGGGGACCGTGCTCGGGGTGTTCCACGTGAAGGGGATTCGTCTTCTGCAAGAAATCATAGACCTGTGCTTGACCTAAATTCCCCTCCCGTCGACTCTCCTCCTCGTATCAGGTCCAGGTCTCCTCCTCATGCCAGACGTAGGACTCCTCCTCGTGCCAGGTCTAGATCTCCTTCTCGAGCCAGGTCCAGGTCTCCTGCAATGCGTCCTCCTACGAGGTACTTAACATCACATATTATGCTTCCTTCTCCTGACGGACATGGCTGTGGACTTGATCAACTTGAATTTCTTCGGCTTGTCTCCCATAGAAATCCACAGCAGATATACGAACTTCGAAGGCACACTTTTTTTCAAGATAAAAAACTGAAAATCGGATCAGGAAGTCCGCATCAGTATACCTGTATACCGAACAGAGAACATATTGTTTTATCAACCAATAATGGTATCGCTATTGCAATATTGCAGACGTTCGATTATTTGCGTGGAATGTATAGAAGTTTTAAGAGCAGAACGAAACGTGTGAAAGTAGACATGAATAGTTACAATGTAACGGCAATGGAGAAAAACGAAATGTTTTGGAATCCGGTAGGTCCCCAAAATAGAATTAAAACGTTTTATAAGGTAGTTAATGTTAACCTCACTTCTTTACACCATTGATTTAAAAGAAAAAATCTGCCCGCTTCGAGGGAACATTCACATCAAACGCTTCGCGCGCGGTTCGCTTCATTCGCGAGTCTGAGCGCGGCGGGGCCGCACTTGTGTTTAATCTCGCGCTTCGCGCACGAAAATCACTTACCTCGTGCTCGGATATTCATTCTTTACCTTTGGAATGCTGGAATGAAGTTTATCAAAAAGATCTTTTTGAGATCACAGTATTTATATGCGTCTCCATATTCTGAATTGTCTACTTAAATAAGTATAGTTAAACATAAGTTTTCTAAATCTCTGTAGGCCTTGAGGTACAAATTGTTACCGTGATACTTGCGCTGCGCGCTCGTTTTCTGACAGACATTTGTAAATGTATATTTTCTCAACCAACTGAAAATAAATTGAAAAAACTACAATACTTTTTTCAGACAATTTTCTCGTTCTCGCGTTGTTATGCCAAGAATCGTAGTTCGGTTTTCATATTTTTTATACTTTTTTCGCATCGTGCGTTATTTGGCTTAAAATTTGGATTTTCGAATTATTTAAAAAATTTTCTAAATGCTGTAACTCAAAGAATTTTTCTCTTAATCGAAGAAAATCATCAGGGTAAATTATTTGGCATAATGAGAATTATTAACAGCTCTAGATACAATTTTTATATATATTTAAAAAAATGGTTTCAAATACTTTGGAAATACTCTAATTTTTTTAATTCTTATCCCAAATGGCTGGTTAACAAACTGGTCCTTTCTTTTAGGACCTTAAAAAGTGTTCCGTGGTCGATATGATGCGTTTATTTTTTTGCGAGTTGCGTGTCTACGGACAGACGGCCAGATGGACGGAAGGACGGAAATAGCTGCAAAAATAATTCAACAGATGGCGCCACAAAAAGAAGGTTTGTAGGCACTCCTAAGCTTCACATTTGACGTAACGAGTCTCGACTCTTCGGCCATGCTTCTCGTCAGTTGGCAGTCGGCAGTGACAGTGTGCACATCCTTCTGGTCGTACGTTCTGTACTCTTTACAATAAATTTATACTCTGGTTAAACGATGTCTTTTTATTTCGGTGTTGGTTCTGTCTACCTACTCGACGTTTCAAGGAAGCAAGCAGGAGTGTTTCAAAGGAATAAAAATAATTAATGGAAGCAAAAACTCCATAGGTTGTGACAATCTGGGAAAGGTTGTCGTTCAGATTTGTCCCAGTAGAGGCAGCACCTCTGGAAATAGTAAATACAAGCGACGAATTCATATCTTTAAATGAAATGACGAAACAATTTATAAGTATTAAAACCTTAAAAAATTAAAGAAATATGAAGTAACATATTTAAGAGATTGAAAATTAAAGTAAACTAAATGCAATTATTTATAAATGTAGAATTATTTCATAAGGAAATAATTGAATAGAATGTATGTGTAATTATACGATGACAAACAGAACAATGAAAAACAACAATTTAAAAACTAGAATTGGCTACTTTAGGGAAAAGGACTGCAAATATTTGCAGAATGTATAATGTAATCGTTAGCAAAGTAGAAATTAAGGAGTAATAAATATTATAAAACGTGATTAAATGTGGGGTAAAATTCGAAAGGAAACTGATTAAATTCATTGTATAAACAATCAGGATGGTTAAATCGTGAGAATGAAAAGAGAGAAAAATATCATGGAATAATATTTTTATATCTTCTAAGAATAAGAATTTGATGTCGAGTTAGTTTTGCCAATAACTAGAAGATTAATTAGGACATTTATGTCCCACGATTTAAGTAGTATAGTTCAAAGGGAAATCATAAATAAGAATCCTATGGCAGAATGTTTAAAAAATGGAGCAAGATATCGAGAGAATGGTTATTAAGTTATATCCTGCGAAGAAATTCGGCGCCAGATAGGGACAGTCATAAAATAATTTTATTTCCGAACCAAGTGGACATCGTTGGTGGATCAGTCATTTTTCTAATAATTTTGGCGAGAGGATTCTTCAATCTGTGGTGCAAAAACAACTCACGTTCTTTTGATTGACAAGTAAAACGAACGCACTTCACCATTTTAACAGCACCTGTTAAATATTTTGGAGCATCTGTAAATAGATGCAAATTTTGATATTTGAAAGCACTTCTTTTTAGTTTTCTTTCTCTAAGATGTTAGAAACTGTCGCAAAGATCCATTCAAATACATAAAGATTGTTTAACACTGATATTAAACTACTTTAAAGTGTTTTTAAACTCAAAATTCGTATTTTGCCATACATTTGTTGCAAACATAGGCCAACTGAGTAAGTGGCGCCGCCGCACGGTTTCTATCAACATATCGGATATTTTCGACTCGAGTTCCAGAGGGCTGAGGTACACAGTACAAACTTCATAAAGCTTTAATTTTAAAGTGACAGTGATTACTGCATAACTGAAAGTGGAAAATGAATCAACTGCGCAGTTTTCGCGCATGCCTTAAGATCCGCTCATTGGCCTTTCAGGCTCTTTCCTTCTCGCTTGCTTGACTTGCTACTTTAAGAAAGAGATACAACGGTGATGACTCGGCAGACGAGGAAAATATCGTTAAGAGGAAACTGTGTCGATACTTTTCGATACGATGGCGTATCAATACTTATAAATACTTTTCCCATCCTTACTGAGCAATCGACACAAAACTGCGTTTCACGCGAGGCTCTGCGATTTCACATATTCCACGCTCTTTTTAAAAAATTGTTTGTCAACTCGGCTAACCCTGAAAAGAGCGGCAAGTCGTGAAACACTGGCGCCACTTCTGCGACGCGCGGTCTGCCCGTTGTCTGTTATTATTTTGCTTTAAAAAACTCGTGACATGTTTGCTGCATTTTATTCACCTACGGACCATAGACATATAAAGGTTAGACCGACAGTCTCTTTGATCCGCCGACGTTCCTGTTTAGAGAGAGAGAGAGAGAACGATTTTAGTGAGTCTGGGGTCACGTGCGCGAGTCGGCTGTTGACGCTCTCGACAGCCCACGTGACCCCAGTAGAAAGAGAAAGAAGTACTCAATAGTAGGAGAAAGACGTACTCACTAAAATCGTTCTCTCTCTCTCTAAACAGGAGCGTCGGCGGATTAAAGAGACTGTCGGTCTAACCTTTATATGTCTATGCTACGGACATAGACGTATAACGTATAGACCGCCAGTCTGTTTGATCCGCCGACTCTCCTGTTTAGAGAAAGAGAGAGAGAGAGAGAGAGAGAGAGAACAATTTTAGTGAGTCCTTCTTTCTCTTTCTATTCACCTACGAACATAGACGTATAAAGTATAGACCGCCAGTCTGTTTGATCCGCCGACGCTCCTGTTTAGAGAGAGAGAGAGAGAGAACGATTTTAGTGTGTCCTTCTTTCTCTTTCTACTGGGGTCACGTGGGCTGGTGAGAGTGGAGCGCGCCAACAGTCGACTCGCGCACGTGACCCCAGTAGAAAGAGAAAGAAGTA